>JARFIX010000297.1:0-16273 GCA_036346125.1 Lycocerus yunnanus | reverse complement strand
TGATATCCTTTGTTACGGAAAAATTCGTCTTCGGCGCACACACCCGTAGCAAAAGCCTAAAAGTGCCGACTAAACTCGTCGCGAAGGTCGGGGTTGAACGAGAAAGTATAATTTTGAATTGCGTGCGCCGGAAGGGTCGAAATCGGGATGGTTTCGATACTGAAAATTAGAGGCGCCACTGGCACAAGTCTAAAGGCAAGGTGTAAACAGGTACTGCACCAGACTAGTACAAGCCTTAAAAATGAATTCTTAAACTCGTTATACTTTGGTAAAACTCAATTCTCTCGCTTCACTTTACAAACCAGGACCTGTAAAAGAGTACAAAAGAAACAAACACAAGTTCGGTAAAATAACACTATAATATTTGACGAAAACACAGTATATAATACAAATAATTCGGTACACAAAGATAACAACAAAACAAGTAAATTGTATCATTTACAATTTGGAATAATTTCTAAATGGAGTGCACTCGATATCGATATTTTGAAATTGACGGTATAAAGATTATTCTTAACATTAAAATTTACTAAATTAAACAACATAAAATATCCACTTGACATTTATTATTTTTCAAAAGTGACAGTTCTTCAAACTTACTAGGTTAAGTCCAACGACCGCAGATGGCGTTCGTGGTTTTAACTTTGAATAAATTAATGTTCAAACAAAAGTGACGAAACAAATATAAAAAATGACGGTATAAACACTTGATGCACTGTTGACACAAAGTTAAATGGCGTAAATAACTAACCTTTAATCATTATGGTCCACAGCTTGGCGATTGAATTGGTTTTACGGCGGTAACTAAAATCGAAATTGGTTGCGATGACTTTAAAGGTCATCGACTTCTTGAACGTAAAAATAAGGTCGACTTGCGCTGATGCGGGTGGTTTTCTAGACACGGTGATAAGACGATAATCCCAACTAAGGGTAATTCCTTCCAAACGGAAACGACAAAATGGCAGAGTACTCAACATAAAATTCCCCAACTGCGGGTTAACAGGTGTGACATCATCACACAACGATAATTTCAACGGAAATACGATACGGTAATTGGCACTTGCTTAAAAACGGTAATTAATTCACCGGTCAGATGTCACCTACAACCAGCATTGGTCGCCTCAAAACAAACGAAACGGTATTATTATTACGAAACTGAAGATGGTAAAATTTAGCTTTAACGTGTCAAAACACGGAGTGGCTTCTCTGAAGGGTTAAAACCGACTGACGATATTTTCGAGAGTAGGGATAGCATTAGCGCGCTCGGCCAATCGGAGAGCGGCTATACTCGCAGCTGCTTAACAAACTCGCTTCAGCTTGCTTGAAATTTCCCAAGGCTGTCTGGGAAAGCGCGCGTGGCGATTACTCAAAACTTCCTTCCACGGAATAAAACTTGAGCGATAACGAAATTAACTGACTGCAAAGTTTGTAACTTTTTAAGTTTTTAACGAAATTTGCATTAGGGGCACCGTGCACTACCCTAGGGAAATGAAGTCACGTGACACCTTGCAGTTTTAAAGTTGTTGCCAAATAACTAATTATCCAGTATTGAACCAAGCTTGGGTAACCATTGGAATGAGCAAGATTGAGTTAGCAGTATTTAACCAAGTTTTGGTAACTATTAAATGGCCAAGGCTGGGTTACCCAATGTTGAACTAATCTTGGGTAATCATTGGAATGGCCAAGACTAGATTACCCAGTGTTGATCTAAGCTTGGATTAATATCGGGGAGCCGAGGTTAGGTTACCCAATATTGACTAAAGCTTGGCCCCGTTGGCAAAGCCTGGGGGCTCCTACATGGGTTACAATATATTTTATGTTATTTTTCTAAATTTTACCTTTGCATATTTAACGGTTGTCTATTATTTATTATTTATTTTTCGATATACTTACGTATTTTTTTCTTCAATTTCATAGTTTCATAATTTTAAAATAACATGTAAGTTTTTGATGCATATGATGTTTAATTTTTAATTTAATTCTGTTACATCTCATCTTCTGTGCCTATAAAACCTTTTTAAAAATACAAACACTTTTCCTAATAGCACATTAGAAAATCTGCCCTGTTTCGTAATTAATTTGTGTATTTAATTTAAAGACATTTTGTTTGTTTTAATTTAAGTAAATAATTTTTTTTATTGAATATTTATTGCCGGTTCAACAATACAATTGTTATTCACAGCAGTGTTAATACAGTTTAAGAAGAATAAAAAAAAAAGAACAGTAATTATTTTGATATGGAAAATAAATAATTTTTCCTCTTTCGATCTGAACCGTGATAATAATTTTATTTTTTATTAGTAGTATATATCACTTGGCATTTTGCGTTTTAGACGAACGTGAATGTTTTTTTGACCTATGCCAAAGTGATGAGCACCCTCGCAAGCATCCAGCCTGTTGTGGAATCGGATTGTTGATTTCTTTATAAATTCATTTATTGTTGGAATGCCTAACTCTTCGTGAAGTTGACTATTACGTACGAACCATGGTGCGTTTACTGTTATGCGAAGTATTTTGTTCTGCATCGTTTGAATTTTCTTGAGGTTAGTTTGGGAGGTGTTGCCCCATACTTCGCATCCGTACATTAATATAGGACGTATTAAAGATTTATAAAGAAGGAGGCAGCATTTTGTGCGTAATGTTGATTTACGGTTTAACAGAGGGTAAAGCTGGGCAAGTCTAGGATTTGCCTGTTGCAGTTTGGTGTTGATGTGGTATTTCCATGTTAAGCGAGAAGCGAGGTATAAATTTAGATATTTGACCGCTTTATTCTTTTCGCTTCAATTGATATTTAGATCGTTTATTTTTATGTTTTGGGGATTATTAATTTGTTTGAGTGTAAATATTTTTGCTTCGCATTTCGAGTTATTTATTTTATGTTCCATTTTGAGAACCATTTGTTGAGGGTATTAGTAGCAGATTGTAGTTTTTGAATTGCATCTTTAAGGACCAATCTTGGGTGATAATTGCCGTATCGTCTGCAAACATTGCTAGTTC
Source organism: Lycocerus yunnanus (assembly GCA_036346125.1). NCBI lineage: Eukaryota > Metazoa > Arthropoda > Insecta > Coleoptera > Cantharidae > Lycocerus > Lycocerus yunnanus. The sequence continues at coordinate 13,276 of JARFIX010000297.1, read as the reverse complement.
TGCGTCAATTTCTGGGATATCCGCTACATAAATTTTGAATAGTAGTGGTGCCAGAATACTGCCCTGGGGAACACCTGCTGATATTGGTTTGGATTCGGAGTGGGTATTATTGATGTTTACCTGGAATTCTCTGTCGTTCAAGAAGGAGAAAAGAATGGTTTTGATGTAGGCTGGAATATCCAGTTGTAAAATTTTGTATTTTAAACCATCCTGCCAGACGCGATCAAATGCCTGAGCGATATCTAGAAATACTATCGTGGTATATTGCTTGTTCTCGAATCCTTTTCGATGAGTTCCGATAATCGTGCAAGTTGATGATTAGCACTGTGACCTTTACGAAATCAAACTGATATTGTGGTAGTATGTTGATTCTATTTAGTTCTTCCTCGAGTCTAGTTAAGATTAATTTTTCCAGGACCTTGGACATAGTGCATAAGAGGCTGATTGGTCGATAACTTTCTAGTTTCTTTTATCCTTGCCGGGTTTATGAAATAGGAGTATTTCTGCGCGTTTCCAGTTTTTAGGAAAGTAACCGATCTGTAAATTGGCATTGAAAAGTGACGCCAGGAATGCAAGGAATTTTTGGATACATGTTTTAGGATGATGTTTGGAATTTGATCCGGGCCAGGAGATTTTTTATTTGGAAGTAAATTGATAATATGTTTAATTTCAGACGGAGATATTGGTTTGATCTTATCTGGCATGGGAAGATTGTCTGTTAAATAGTTTGTTATTTCAATATGGTTCCTGTTTACAGTTGGTGGTGAGGTAAAAACGTTTGCCAGGTGTTCTGAGAAAGCCTTGCATTTGTCTGAATCTGTAAGGAGTACTTGATTGTCAGTCTTGATTGGAGAAATGGTTTCCCTTTTTCTTAGAATTCTATTTGTGGTTTTCCACATTCCTGGGTCATTTGGTTGAAGTTCTTCAATGTGTTGATTGTACATATCTAAGCGCAGATTGTCGAGAGTATTTTTTATTTCGCGTGACAATCTGTTTAAGATGGTTTTTGTTTGGGGATTGCGTGTTCTCTGATACTCTCTCCTTAGTTTACTTTTGTGTTTAATTAGTTCCGACACATAATACGGAGTAGTATTAAGGTTTGAATGGTGTTTCTTTCGATGGTTTGGTTTTATTGCCTTTTTTATGGAATCAATTATGTTGTTGGTATAGATTGTTATTTGTTGGTCGATGTCTTCGGCTGTGCATACTTTTGGACTAGTAATTTCTTGGTCTAGTAGGGTTTGAAACTTTTTCCAGTCAACTTTACCGTTGATAAGACGTGGAGAAGTCGGTGTATAATATGGTGAAGTATTAAAATGTATTAGGACTGGCAAGTGATCCGAGTCTAATTCTGTTACGACTGTTTGTACGATAATTTTATTGAAATTTTTGGTAATTACTATGTCCAGAATGTCGGGTAAGTGGTCAGTTCTGTATGGATAATACGTATAATCTGCTGGAGCCTGGACTTCTGCTGCTTCATTTGCCAAAAATTCGTATAATCTGGTACCTGATGGATTATTACATCTGCAGCCCCATATTTGATTTTTGGAGTTTAAATCTCCTATTAGAAGTGTGGGACTGCCGCTAGAAAATATTTTACGAATATCTTGGTTTAAGAGAGCTTTGTTGGGTTGTTTGTATGCGCTTACAATGTTCAGCAGGCCACCATCTGAAAGGTTTACTTGTAGACCGGTTAATTCCAAGTTTTGACACTCAAATTCAAGTAAACCGCAGTGATTTATGGAGTGTTTTATAAGAATTGCGACTCCTCCAGATGCGTGGGTTGTTATGCGATCTGTGCTGTAGATGTTGTAGCCCGGAATTCGAACCCAGGTAACACACGATCGGATATTATACGTATATTTCTGGTATATATAGTATATTTTTGGGATACGTTTAATTTTGATTAGTTTATTATACGTTTAAAATATACACACTATATACCAAACTTAAAATATTCGTATATTATACAATGTTTATAGACTATATATTTAATATGGTACAATTATGATCTACGAAATATGTTGAATATACGTATGATATATTCGAATATATTTAAATCTTTTTTTTTGCTATTATAATCCAATAACGTAGAAATTTGAATTAGAAAATTTGTTTAGTAAATGTATATAAATACATCTAAATATTTCAAATACACAATAGTATAATTTTGGAATAAGATATACATTGAATAAATGTTTAATGCAGACGCATGCATTTAAAATCTTTTTTTTTTTACTTTTCATCTTGAAACGTAAGATATTGAGCTAGAGAATTCGTTTAATAGATGTATATAATATACTTATAAGTTACCAAATGTGGAATAGTATAATTTTGGAATATAGCATACGCCGAAAAAGCGTTTCTTGTAGACGTATATGCATTTAAAATATTTTTTTTTTAATTTTAATCTAAAACGTAAAATATTAAGCTAGAATATTTGTTTTATAAAGTATACCGATGTATAATACGCAATGCTGCATTAAACATAAAATTGTCAAGACTAAACGTTACAATCGTCGATAAAACGTATAGTCACAACGTATATAACAGGTCTTTTTAATTATAAAGTATCCGAATATATAGACGTATGCAGGTATACATATATTATACGTATTTGATGTACGCATATTATCCGTGGTAGTAGTTTGTCGATAAACTGTATTAAAAACGTATAATGTCCGTCTTTTTGGTCACGGCGTATCCTAATATATAGACAAATATAGTGTACATATATTATACATAATGAAAACGTATATAATCGGTCTGTTTGGTTATGGTGTATGTTTTGTTTGTTGCGTGCATATTATATTATACGTTACTTAATGTAAGTTACCATATGCGATATTCTGAAATATGTTACACGTTGCATAAATGTTTCATATAGACGTTTGCACTTAATATAATTTTGCAAAATTCAGTCTAGAAACGGAGTTACTCAAGCTACCTTCAAGCACCTACAAACTTCAAAAGCTACCTGAAGGCTTAATACTATAAACGAAAGATATATATCTCTTTCATCTCTTTCATCTATGCTTAATATTAACAGACCTAAGCTAAGCTAGATTTACTTGTAATATTTAAATAATTGTTAATGTATAGGGTTCATATGCCGTTATTTGCATTTAACAGAAAAATCGAAAATTGATTATAATGATAATATATGTAGTTATAAATATCAAAACTGTTCTTATTATCTATTTGAGTACATATTATCCGTGGTATAGTTGTAAAAACTTTTAAAGTTATGTCCGTCTTTCGTCAGCCGATCCTATATTCGTCTTTATACATAAAACTATTACGTCTGTTGTTCGGGTAGTTTAATTTAGTCATATATTATTAAGTACCTATTGTATTACATTTATATTTTTTGGGTGGATGGCATAAATGTTTATATAGATTCTTAAATAATTTTTTCAAAATTCACGATTGGGACCTTTAAGATTTTAAGACTACACTTCACTACCTAAGGTTAGTTAAACGAAAAATGAACTCTCTTTCAAATGGTCATAGTAATATAAAATAAACGTATAATTACTTAAATATAAATAATTTTTATATAGAAAATTTTAGTTACCAATTAAATTAAGATAATCTGATATTGCATTAAAGAAAAATATAAATTTAAATTATAAATGATTACAAAATATTATGTAATTTAAATCCATCAAAGTACTTTTATAAACTTAAGACTGCGTATCGAGTTATTTTTTAATCGATTGCCAAAAGTCACTGTTTCGTTTAAATAATTATTTTTAAAGATTTGAAAAAATAAGGAGGGGTGGAGGTCCATATCATCTTATCCATAAATAAATACAAAGACATCTAGAAATAAAGAGATGTTGTTATATTAATATTTTTGAACTCGAATCTATTGAATTTAAATCAATTTAAAAAATACAAAAGTATAATTACTATGATAATGATACTTTTCTCAGAGTCCTTCGCTCTACGAAAGGGTATAGTAACCGCTTCAATTTTTAGAAGGATCCTTTCGGCACTCAAACGGAAGACGGTCAGAATATAATTCTCATTTCCCCTAATTCAAACCAGGGCGCGCGACTTAGTATTAACACACTTAAGCGCTAAGCCGCGACAGTCTTCAATAATAATATAAAAGCTTGAGATTTAATATTTGTTAAGTAATATAAAATTAAGTCATGGAAATGAGTAATTTAAAATACCGTTAGATAGTAACAATATAAAAGCTTAATATTTCATATTAAACCTAAAGAACCACAAATTTAGAAACATTTTGAACTATAATCCTCTTAAACGATGCCAGGTATGCATTCAAATAAAACAATTAAAAAAATGCAGGATTGGCCTAATAGTATTGATGAAACTATGTGTGACCTAACACTTTTGGCCAAGGCTATAAATGTACTTATGGGTTAATGTAACGGAACAAAAATCACTGTTTTATTTAAGTAATATTTAATAATTTTAATATTGATTAGTATAATAAATGATGAAATGTACATAAATTAATTTATAAATTAGTATTTTTCTTGTTTTGTTTAAGAACCGTTGAGGTGCCAATTTCAACCAGTCTTTACAGCCTGGTCTATATGGCGATCGTTCAAATCAGGCGGTGAAAATTTTAAAAATGCCAATTTAGTGGAATCTGAAAACAATTAGAAGTTAATAAATCCGATAATATAGATGGAACTTTCAGATTTTACCAGAAATGGCTTGCATTAAACGAGTTCCTTTGAATGGAAGTTTTTTTTCTGCATTTTTTAGGTTCATTTTCTCTCGCCCTGCCCAATTATATTTCGATGCTAATTCATCGCTCAATAAATATTTTAAAATATTCATTACGGAGTTTCTGACATCTGTACCTCCGATAACAGATAATCTATTAATCTAAAATGCCAAAAATATACAACTGTTTTGTAATTATAATATAATCTAAGACTTACCAAATAATTGCAATCCTCAGGATTATCTAAATATGCCTCCATATCGAGAAAATCCTGATGGGTTTTTAGTGGCGTTATTGGTAGGTGTGGTGGTGCCACTAAATTTGCAGTATTATCACTCTTGCATATAATTTGATATAAGTTATCTATTTTTATGCTTTGCTGCTCTTGCACGTACTTTAACGTTTCCAAAAGTGAAATAATTTTTTGGAGACAGCCAGCATTTACTGTAGTTACAGTAGGTGTGGTAAAACTTGAATTATTTTCATTAATATTATGACGAGTCGGTGTTGAACTATTTTGATGAATAGGTGTTGAGTCAGTTTGATTCAATATCTTCGTTCTTTTATTATAACGATTTTCATCGCTATAATAATTTCTTCTGTAAACAAAAATTGAATTATTATAATTATAACAGTAAAAATATTTACCCGTTTTTTTTTTTTATTCCTATTTGATATATTATAACTGCATTGATCAGAATTATCAGAACTACTAAAATTAGAATAAAGTGAAAATTTTTTACAAACAAAAAATATATAGATACCTTTCTAGAGATATGTCAGCTTCTTCCATGTTCATGTTTTTCAATATTAATTGGTCATGATTTCCATCCGTACTAGATGAGCTTGCCGAGTCAGATATAAGTTTTTTACATCTGACTTCCGCTAAGTCATAATTCTCTACAAAAATAAAAACGCAATCTTCTCGCAATCAACAAAATTACGATATATTTACTTACCCTCTGTAAATAAAATTTTTACAACTGGATAGATCTGCCAGGTTTTTGGAGGTGCCGAATTCCGAACTAGCCTGTTTAAAGCGTTGTTAGATTTAGCATTTGGCCAAAAACATTTTGTTGAGCCAATTAACCATGACATGGGAACGATGGCAACTTCCTTTCCAACAAATTCTACTGCTGCGTACATTATTATCGAATCAAACTTTTAACAAAAAAAAATAGACACTATACGTAATATACTACTCGATTATAGAATATAATCGCCAAAAAAGAGGATTATCTACAAAAAAGTTTAAAAATTACAAAACAACTAACAAACATTATAAAATAACTTACCACGTTGAAGAAGATTTTAAAAAATTAGTTTCTTACCAGGATCACTTGAGAAAGCTGTGGCGTCAAGCGCCCAAAAGAGCAACTAATTGATCATATGGCGCCAAAATTTAAATTCAATATTATATTTTACTATCGGTCGTCATGGTCTCCCAGTGAGTGAATACAGTGAATATCGATTGATGTGAAACTCGATTGGTGGTGAACTCTTATATAATAAATTTTATAATTTATTACCAATTTATTAATCGGTCACAAAATTATGTACAGCAACCATAATAGAATAAATTATAACATATTGAGTGTAAGATTTAACTTTAAATTGTATAAAATATTATTGAATAGCGACGCTTTTAGAACTATTATTAAAAAATATAATGCAGCATATATTTTTAGGGTAAATCCGAGATTCACCGGTCTCCTTCGCTCCGGCCGTTACAGGCCGTTTTGACAAACGCTTTACTAACTATAACAAAAATCCTCCCAAACCGGTCCTACTCGACTAGTGTGGAAGTAGAACGACGAACGAGCTACTAACCTTAACCTATTTTATGAAATAACCCCCCATTAAATTATCCTAACAAATTCAAACTACTATTATATTATTTTAATAATATTTTATTGAAAATATTGTAAGTATAAACACGCATATGTAATTAGAGAGTGCCTATCACACCATAAAATTCTCTCCCATTCAATTCAACAATTTTACAAACTACGAGTTGAAATTATTGTATAATAAACTACCGATGGTTTTGGAATAAATTTAATTGTAAATATTAAAAATTTAAACAATAACATTAAACATTTCGTGTAAACTAAACTTTACGAGCTTAACGAATTCGTTAGGATAACGAATCAGTTACAGAATAGGGGATAGTCTTTCGTGGAACACACTATTCTCGAGTTAGAAAAATAAGGGAGGATCCGATAAATAATTTGTATTTCTATTTCACTACATTTATGTGCTTGGCGTTTGGTTTGTGAATATTGAAAAAAAGTAAAATACTAGAATAATATAATAAATATTGTGGTAAGTTTATCTTATATATATAAATCTATGCTACGTTGCAGTGCCACTTCTATTACCAGGGTTTTAGTATGCAAATAACTGCCCATATAATCAACCCATTGAGTAGTCGTGAACATCAGGTACAAAAATGGTGTAGTAAAATAAAATTATTTCCAATTATTAAAATAAAATTCAAACTAGATTAGAGTCAATGTGCCTATTTCTTGCATTATCAAAACTATTAATGATATTTTTTGTAACTGTTTAATTATATGGGAATACTTCAAGTGATTTGTACTGCACATAATGAACATTTTAATTGTTGTGCAATTTTCCGTTGTGTTACACCTTAAAATACCGTTGAGTTAAGGGAATATTTTGAATTATAATCCTTTGCCAGATATGCATTTCAATAGAATAATTAAAAAAATTCAGGACCGTCCTAATACAATCCTGATGAATTTATCTTATTAAAATAAATGTCAATACTATATATTTTTTATAATATTAAATTTAATAACAACAACTTAATAACAATAACTAACTAACAAACACTAAGAAATTTTAATTATAAAATAATTTGTCAACCTGTAGCTTTCAAAGAAATGCAAATAAAATATGTTCAAAACACGTGGTATTTTTTATTAACTTTATAAAATAATATCAAGTTATTAAATTTAAAATTAAATTTGATTGTTAAAGTTACATTTGCAACTTTTGTAAAATCGATTTTAACTTATAATTTGTTCTCAAAAATTACATAAATTAATTTACAATTTAATTCTAGGACGACCTGCTCAATAGTTAGCATATCTTGTTAAAATGTCGAGAAAGATATTGAATAAACGCCAGTTACGACGTAAAGTAAAAGCTAGCACAAATCAAATTATTACAGATGTATTAAGTAGTGTTAGTACTGTTGAAAACGTACGTAATTCGCCCGGGTTATCTTTTAACGATAAGGATTCATTGTTACCAAATAACTCTGATTTTAATGAAGAAAGTGAAAAGCAACAAAAAAGAAGAAAAGTGGTTGATAATATTGATGTTGCGAGTAGCTGCGATATCTTTAGTGTTAATACAAATAGTAATATGTTTAATAATCAAAGTAGGGCACCTTTCATTGATTCTAATGACAACGTTGAAGAACAGGAACAAAATTTGTTTACTGATAATCTTAAAAAATGGGCAATATCAAATCACGTGAGACATACTTGTTTAAATCAGTTATTAGTGCTTATTCGTCCCAAATATCCATTTTAAAAAGATGCACGTTCGCTGTTAGGTACTCCAAGAAGTGTAAATACAATTAAATTAGAAAATGGTGAAATGGTTTATTTTGGAATAAAAATTCACTTATAAAAAATTAGCCACGGAATTCCTTTACAGCTCGAAAATACTTCTACAAATTAATATAGATGGACTACCACTTTATAATAACAGTACAATTCAGTTTTGGCCAATATTAGGAAAATGTAATGCATTTGTTGATAAATCTCCTATAATTATTGCAATTTTTTTGTGGGAAGAGTAAACCCATTTCTTTAAAAGCGTATCTTAATTCGTTCATTTCAGAAACCAAAGATCTGATTGAAACAGGATTGAAATTTAATGGGAATTTTTATGAAATAGAAATTAGTTGTTTTACCTGTGATGCTCCTGCTAGGTCTTATTTAAAAGAAGTTATGAGCCATACAAGTACAGTTGCGTGTGAAAGATGTCTAATAAAATCAGAATATGCCAATAAGAAACACTTCTTTCCTGTCAATAAATATTTTGCCGAAAGGCAAGACGCAGATTTTTTATAAAACGGAAAATCCCGATCATCACATTAAAGGACAATCCCCATTACTGAATTTAAATATTGGATTAGTAACACAATTTGTATTAGATCCAATGCATTTATTATATTTGGGTGTTACCAAACGATTGTTAGTTAAATATTTAGTGGAAGGCAATCGAAAATTTAGAATGTCCAGGCATTCCATTTGCACTATTAATATTATAATTAAAAATTTAAAGCTTCCCGACGAATTTTCTAGAAAATTGCGTTCGTTGAGCGACCTTAAAGATGGAAAGCTACCGAATTTAGATTTTTTCTTTTATATGGTGGACCCATTTTATTAAAAAATAATGTCGGTAGCAAAACATATAAACATTTTTTACTGCTTCATGCAGCTGCATTCATTTTGTCAAATGCTTATTTTTCAAAAATGTATATAAATGAGGCCAAAAACGCCTTACATATATTTGTCAATTCCTGTCCTGATATATACGATGAATATTTTGTTGTTTACAATATTCATTCGTTAATTCATATATGCAGCGATGTAGAACGATATGGTCCATTAGAAAGCTATAGTTGCTTTGAATTTGAAAATTGTTTAGGAAAATTAAAAGAAAAATAAGAGGACAAAATTACCTTTACAACAAATTTTCAATCGCATTAAAGAAACGGATTTTAGTGTTACCAATAATCACCAGAAAATTATTGATAAATCTGAAGTGATTGTTGATGAAAAATTCGCCGAAGAAATTAATTATTTCAAATGCATCAAAGCTAATAGTAATGATTTAGACTTATCAATTAAAAGTCCTAACAATGTTGTGTTCGCCAACCATAAAGTTTTATAATTACCACAATTTTTATTTAAATGGTAACTACCAGTGTACCGGCGTTCCATTTAAATACATGTACGATTTGTACAAATACCCAATAGCATCATCAAAATTAAATATTTATTATGTTTGCCATGAGAGTAAACAGCATGAAAATTTTGCTTTCTCACAAATAGAGTTTAAATGCGTTGCTATTAACTATAAGAGTGGTTATGCAATTTTTCCTATTATACATCAAAAGTTTTAATGTGACAATTTTATCAATAATAATAATAATTATAATTCAATATAATGTATCCGTTTCTCGCATCCCACTCTCCAAGCTTATATATACTATATATATAATGTATAATATGCAAATGCAAAACTGAAAAAATTAGAGTACCTATTATCTATTGTAAAATTATTTTTCTGTTTTTAATTGTTTTAAATAAATGCTCATAATTACTACCAATTTTTTTTATCAGAATTTCGCCATAATTTTTTTAACCCATTATTGTAAATCAACAAGCTCCTAATGACTGTCATGTTTATGACAGGTAAAATAACCTAAAACTAACGTAATAACCTTCATGGATAGATGGATACAGTGCTCCGCTGAAGGTCTGGATATCGTGAGTTCGAACCCCGACGAGGTCCAAAAAAAGTAAGTAAAATTTAGTAAATAAATTTAAAATTGAGGTAAACACTAAACTTACAATTGTAATTTTACAGGCAATAGTATACTCACGCAGCAGTGCAAACAATTAATTGTGATTTTAAATGACCTTACTTACATTAAGAAATAACTTGATGAAATAATAAATTTACAGTAAAAATTCTGAAAACAATAATTATTTTTATTAATAATTTTGCATACCAAAACTGTAAGAAATACGTTTTCATTATACGGTTTATCGACGTAGTCCTGTAATGGATAATATACGTACATCACGTACGTATAATATAAGTACACTATATACGTTTATATATTTGGATACGGCATGACCAAAAAGACGGATAATATACGTTTTCATTATACGGTTTATCCACGTAGTTCTGAAATGGATAATATACGTACATCAGGTACGTATAATATAAGTACACTATATATGTCTATATATTTGGATACGGCATGACCAAAAAGACGGATAATATACGTTTTCATTATACGGTTTATCCACGTAGTTCTGAAATGGATAATATACGTACATCAGGTACGTATAATATAAGTACACTATATACGTCTATATATTTGGATACGCCATGACCAAAAAGACCGATAATATACGTTTTCATTATACGGTTTATCGACGTAGTTCTGAAATGGATAATATACGTACATCACGTACGTATAATATAAGTACACTATATACGTCTATATATTTGGATACGCAATGACCAAAAAGACTTGTTATATACGTTATGATTATACGTTTTATCGACGATTGTAACGTTTGGTATAAACGTATTTTATTCGTTGAATATACTATTGTGTGTTACCTGGGAAACGGTGAGTTTTTAATTAAGTGAGTTTCCGATATGCATGCTATTGAGACGTCATGTCGTGATAGAAAATTAATTAGTTGGGAACGTTGATTTTGATGCCATTTGCATTCCAGTTTAGGATTGTTAATTTTGGTAATGATAAATTATGATTATTTTGCAGCATTAAAAGTTGGGGAATTACATGGTTCATGAAAAAGTTTTGATTTTTCGATGTGCGGGGTAATAAGGTTTAGTACGAAGGTTAATATTGTATCAATTATTGATGATGTAGGGGTTGAAGGATTTTGGGGTAGGTGGGAGTAGAATTATTTGCTGTGATGTCTGCGTAGGAGCTAGGAAAGTTATCAGTGGTTCGTCGTCGTAGTAAGATTGATGATCGTTGACTGTTGTATTAGTTGAGTTCTTTAAATTGGGTCTGGTTGACGTTAAAGGTGGGTAGTTAGATTTCAATCGATGCTGTTGTTGCTGTAGCTGAGTGTGGTGTATACAGCCTCTATAGTTAGCCGGATGATGTTCACCGCAATTTACACAGGTTGGCGGAGTAGTGAGTGATTTTGTACAGTCTTTGTATGAATGATTTCCGGTGCACTTCACACATCTGTGCTCCATTTGGCAGTAGTTTTGAGTATGACCGTATCTTTGACATCGGTGACATTGTGGGATGTTTTGGCTGCCTCGTCTTGGCTCAACTGTTACAACCGAATGTTCCAATCTTTCTAATTTAAATATTTCCTTAGCTAAGTCGTTATCGATTAGCTCTATGGCTACTGTTTGCGTTAGTTCGCGGTACTTATTGAATAACCGCGTGACTTTGTTGATGGGATATTTAAGTTGTATTAATTGTTCTTTGATTTCGTCATTTGTCAGTGAAGAGGTAAAATTTTTACTACTGAGAGAGCCTTTTACTCGGATCTTGGTATGTGTAGTTGTGAATGCCATGATCTTTATAAAATTTGGTTAGTGTTCTATAATCGTCGATTTCTGTTAGGTTTATTCGAATGCGATTTTGACTAGATGTAGTTGTGAAAGTACCTTTAGTTAATTTTTTGATGTCTGTTACTATTTCGTTGTAATTGTTTTGTGATGATAGGAAAATTGGTGGGACTTTAATATCGGTTTTTTTTGGCTGGTTTGTGGTTATTTGAGGAGAAATGAGATTGGCGTCACTCACCTGGTTGTCTGAAGTTGATAGTGCATAGTATTTGTTCTGTTCAAGTAGTTGCTTTTGTGATGACCAGTAGTAACGTTTTTGGGGTTCCTCTTCTTGAGGTGATCGGTCGTCTATTTTGCGTTTTTGAGATTCATTACTGGTGTTTGGTTCTTCTTCAAATTCTATGTCGTTCATGACAATACATTGGCAGCACTAATAAGTGCGCCTCAGTTTTATTTCTTGAAAATCCGCCAGTTAGTTTATTTGAATATTCGAAAAAGTGTTAGTTAATTTAAATAATTTTATTAACATTCAATATATTATTATTCGTTTATCAATTTGTAGCAACTTGTGTGGTTCACTGATAGGAGAGCTCTGTTTCGCACGTCCGCTCAATGCAAACACTCGATCGCGAATCCAAGTAAATAATTTAAGCAAAAATACAAAATTGCAAGTGAACAGCTATTATGAAAATCTAATTATTTTACAACGCTTTTTAGAATTGTGGCTTATTACCAATATCAAAGGGATTGTGTGTTTCTCTGAATCGATCACTGATTATAAGAAATGGCTAATGCACGGTTCGAGTACAGGTACACGGTTTAATTAATTAAAATATGAAATTTGAATTATTTTATATTGCAGGCAAACGCTGCCAGTTCCTATGTTTCGTTCCGATTTTAACATCTGGTCGGTATTGAAAAATTGTATAGGAAAGGAATTTAGCAAAATTACAATGCCTGTCGTTTTCAATGAACCCTTAAGTTTTCTTCAGAGAATGTCAGAAAACATGGAGTATGCACATTTGCTACGAGTCGCTGCCGATCGACCCGATCCAATTTTACGTATGCAATACATTATAGGTTTGTTATAACGTAAAAATATGCAAAATCTTAATTAAGCGATGATTTTAGGATTTGCTGTAAGCGCGCTAGCTTCTAATTTTGAACGTTTGAGTAAACCCTTTAATCCGTTGCTTGGTGAAACTTATGAGTTAGAACGGG
>JARFIX010000296.1:0-117118 GCA_036346125.1 Lycocerus yunnanus | reverse complement strand
AATTAAAATAAAATCACAGAAATATAGTAATTCTTTGTAAAATAATTACAAGTTATAATTTATGTAAGTCATAAATTCTTGAGCGTTTCTTACGTTTGCCTGAACACCGATCCACGTACCCGACACGGGCTCTGAGTTTTCATAAGTAGACGCCGATTAGCTTCTGCTCCAATTAAACCAACAATTGGAGCTAATATGGGATGGTACTCCCAGTTTCCGGGTGGTACTCGGGAGACAATCAGCCCTATTAGTGCCTTTTGAGCTTTCATGTTGGTCTCCCAAGCAGGAAAGCGCAATAAACAATCCTCAACCGACAATAATTTATCCTTGTTTTGGAAGTTGCCATACTAACAATCAACTGTTGCAAGAAAAAACCCCGATTTTAAGTTAGAATGCAAATAAACAAAAGATTTTTATTAACAAAATGGGTTTAAATAAGTTTCGAAACAGATATGGTGAGCTGATGAACTTAAAATAGACAAAAATTATCAAAAACCACAAGAAAAGTCATCTAACCTAATCTAAGCACGTAACCAAGCACTACAAAAATATCACCTTGCGTCCGGTAAACCACCGGAAACCACCAACCGGATCAAAATAATAATTAAAAATAACGGACTTGAGATGTTTTAAAAACTCGAGTCCAAATTCGAGTTGATTGTAATTTAAGTAACAAATACTTTAAAAAGTAAAATTTAAGTAAAAAAAGTAATAAGTTAATATTGTATTTTTTTGTCAATCTTAGCCTGAGAAGATCAATTCCACGTTTATATCAAGCGAGATTGAAACCACGGTCATCCACTGTGAGTTATTGGTAGAAATTATAATTTTTGCTTGCTATTTTTTATTCAACGATGTTGCTGAATACGGCCCTGCCAAGTGGATGTTTTCGTTAGTAATGTGTTATGAAAAGATACATATCTACTTGGTAGATTACACTGGGTTATCACCTCAACTATAATTTTATTTAAATTTATAATTAAGGTCGACGTTTTCCCGACCTTGATGTTTCGATATGTTTGTCAAATTTTGCATTATTAAAAATTTTATTTTAATATTTTTTAAAAGGGCATAGCCGGATAAGCATGCAAAGACCCACCATCAGTCAAGAACAATACCAAGATTACTGTAACACGTCAATCTTTTTGCTGCAGCTTGGAAAGCCACTCCGGCAATGATCAACTAGAAAGAAGTACAAAACTATTACCCCAAACACATTCAAAACAAACTTTGACTTCGTCGTCGGACCTTGTACTGCTTTTTCTCGGGCCGGCCTTCTCACGAACGTAGAGTTTCGAAGAGAATTGTACGACGAAAGCGCCACCGTTGATCAACGAAAACAAAATTTTATTTTTTAATTTTTTTTACTTTATAGGAGTTCCAAGCAACAAGCGAAACGAGCTCCGAGCAACAAGCGGATCAAACACGAAACGGAAGATGCAGATAAAGAGAAAGCACAGAATCACGGCGGACTTCCCCGAAGACAGCAAAACTGCGCAGAGAGAAACTGTGACGCAACATGACGTAGGAAATAAGTAAAGGGGACGGTAAACAAGCGAAAAAAGCAGTGACACGGTAGGAATGAAGCAGTGCAGACGTGTTTTAGCAAGTGAAAAAATGAAAATAATACGAGAGAGTGAAAGCAGCAGCAGTAGCAGTACTAGCGAGAGTGAGGAAGAGCTACCCTACCGACTACTACGGTGGAGTAATTGACAAAACGTGGTAAAAGAACAGTAGCTATAGCAACAGCGGTAGCAGCATTATCAGCTATGAAAAACCGGCAAAGCAGAGGAGGAGGCGGCTCCCATCGTTGCAGAGACGCAGAAGGTAGTTCCGGAGTGCATCAGGTGGAGAAACGCGCCAAAGGCGGAATTAGAGAGGGCGGTGGGCTAAGAAGTGCCTAGGTCTACGAAATACGGAAAAACGAGTTGCTGGCGAATGTTTTTGGAATTCCTTCGGAACAAAAAATTAGAACTAAAAAAGGAGAGCAAGACGAAGACGTAGGCAACATATTGAAACTGTATGCTTATAATATGAGGAAGAAAGATGGAGAAGACTATAAAGAAGCAACAATAAAACAACACTAGAATTGTACAACAGCCCTTGTGCAAGAGCACATGTACAAAAGTAAGGAACAAGCGGTAAGTAGAAAAGAGCGGAAGCTAAAACATTATTTTGTAAAATTGCAGTTTTAGGGATGGTTTTTAACCCGCAAACGGATCCCGATTTTAAACGCTACTTAAAGACTTTTACGGTGGAGGAATATAAGCGCCTGTACTGCGCCTACGATCCCGACACGCCAGATGGCCTTAACCAGCGATTTTTCCTGGTGGCGCCGAAGGAGCTGGCGTTGAGGGGAAGGGAGGCGTCAAGAGCATTAACAGATTTCTTCACTGAAGAAATCGACAAAAAGGGGCGACGATTCGGGCGGATTTTGTATAATCCGCGGTTTAGCAAAGCCAACCAGGAGGGAGCGGTAAGATCCAGACGAGCTTAACCGTGACGAAGGAATGTGCCCGATAACAATGTACCGGCGGCTGTTAGAGAAGAGGCCGACGAAAGCACCCAAGGGAGTGTTCTTGCAAGTAAAAAAAGAGAGAAACCCGAGAAGAGAATGGTTCACGAAGGTGCCGGTGTGTAAAAATGGTTTAAACAGCTACCTGCTGGAGGCGGCCAAAGCGGCAGGAATGAATTACAACGATGTCATTAATCATTGGGTCAGGGAGACACTGGTGTATTCACTGCTGGATATAGATGTCCCGCAAGAGCATGTAATGAAAATGACGGGTAAGAAAAGCGAGAAAGGAGAAAATGGGAATAAAAAATTAATTTGATTACAGGGCATCACAGCGTAAAATCGTTGGAGACATACGCACAAATGACCGTCCAGCGACATGGAAAGCTGGTAGCGAAGGCGGAAGGGTAGAAAGGGGAAGAGATATAGAAAAAAAAGGCAAGCCGAAGGACAAGGCGAAGGGGAAGAGCTGAGCGGGCACGCAAAAGATGGAGGGCTTGCAAAAGAAAAGGGGTCCGCGAAAAAAGGTAGCAGAATGGGATGAAGAGGAGGAGAGCAGCAAGTAAGAAGAGAGTAGCGAAGAAAAGGAAAGCAGCAAAGAAGAAGACAGCAGCGAAAGTGACAGTGGCGAAAAAGGCGATGAGAGCAAAGAAGATAGTCCGGCGGAGAAGACGCGACGGCGGCGAGGGACGGTGAAAAACAAACACAATCGGGAGGAAAGGTTGAAGAAGGAGGAGCGACGGGCAGAGACGACGGAGAACAATAGCGACTAGGAGCACGAAGATGCGAAGGAGGAGGTGACACCGAAAACAGGAGAGGGCACGGCCAGCTTCATGGAAGCAGTGGAATCAATTATTATTCCAGTTTCAATTATTATTGTTGCTTTAGAAGGATGCGAGAGAGGGGGTGCAAGAGGTGCAGAAGATAAAGACTTTATAATGACATGTGTAAAAGAAAATTTCAAAAAATAATTGTTTAAAGTTTAATAAAACAAATAAATCCCAAAATGTACCTTTATTACTGCAAAGACCCAAAAATAAAGAAAATAAAGGCAAAAAAAGCGGAAAGACCTAGGTAAGAAGATAAGCGGCCATCTAAATGAGAGAGGAGGGTGCGCTAGAAAGGCAGGTGAGGAAGTAGAGAGTACAGGAAAAACGCGCAACAAAAAAATGGCGCACGGCAGCAAAACAGCAGAAAAATACGTAGGCGGCTAAATAAGGCGCAGGAGAGGCAGAAAATCCGTAAAGCGTTCAAAAGAGAACCCTGGTGAGAGGAAAAAGCGCGCACAGCTATGAAAAGTGCGAGTGCAACAAAGGAAAACCGCGCTAGACAAAAAAGGCGGGGTAGAAACAATTGTTTAAAGAGGTGCAAGGTTACCAAAAGTGAAAGACGGCTCCGGTAAAGTGTCAATCGTAGTTGCTGTTTCTGCCAAGAGGCGATTAAAGGCATTCGACTCGGACGCCGCAGAAAGCAGTTCCATCAAAACAGCCCTCTAACCGTTTTCCGAGGCTGGTTACTGGACAAAACACCCCGAAGGGCGCAGCCCAGTTATTGCTTTGTGCCGAAACAAGTCCCTAGAATAGATCGGAGAGCAACTTTACAAGGAAAAGGTCAGCCGAACAATCTAGAGTTGTGCAACTTCCATCGGAGCTGTCCGGCGAATTTTTTCGTAATTTATTTGCAATACAGCTCCCGCCGGTACTGCTCTCCGCGGGATCCGAGAAGAAGGGAGCAGCTTTCGCTTTCAGGCGGAAGCACCCTCTCCGCGATTTCTGCTCTTCCCGCTCGAGTCCTTGTTTCGATTTCCGTGCGGCCCGAGACCTCCGCGTCTCGTTTATTCGTTCGTAAAATCGCGTAAATTTTCGCGAAAACGTTGGAATTTGCCCCGGATTTCGGATCGACGGTTCCGCCGTGCCGGTTCGTCTTCGACCCGCCCTTCGCAGCGTCGCATCGTTGGTACGAGCCAAGTTTATTCGTCGGCGCCTCGGCGCACCGGTTTTACAGAGCGGGACGCGTTTGTCGTCCGGCGTCGAAGCGCATTGCTATACGGCGCTCGCCGCGTTTTAAGTTTGCCGTAGATGTGCTACTTTTTCAGAGCCCGTTGCGCATATTTTTCGGTGCCGGTGGCGCGTTACTCGGGACGCTCTTGGCGCGGTTCGAGCGGCTCCAGCGACCTGTCTTTTGGTGGCGGTGCGCTTATCGACCCCGCGCCGGTGAGCTAGCCATAGCTTATTCATCGGCGCCGTGCGTTCGTACTTCAGCGCCATAGCGCTTGCAATCCGCGCCAGAGCGCCTTCTCGTGAGCGCCTGGGCGCTTATGCTTCGGCGCCAAAACGCTTATTTTTATCGCTTTCCGATTTGACGCCCGCTTATCGCCCCAGTCGGGAGAGCTCTACCCCTGCTCGCGCTTCGAGCATCTTTCGTCTTTGATGGCATGAACGCGCGAATCTCTTCCCTTATATATACTCGGGCGTTCGTTTTCGCTTCTAAAGTTTTTTTCGGCGCTTTCCGGCGCTATTTGCTTCCCGCTTTGGCGTCGAGCTTTCGGCGGTCGCTTCTTGACCGCTCAATCCTCTCGGGTAAGCTCTGCCATTCGTCGCTTTGTGCCTTCCCTATCCTCGCCGTGCGATCCGATGAGCATCTCCCTTATGTATACTCGCGCGTCCGTTCTCGCTTTCGATGCTTTTTGTACGCTTTTTTGATCGCATTCACGTGATTTACATCGCTTTCACGCGATTTACTTCGCTATTACGCGATTTACCTCGCTTTCACGCGATTTACCTCGCATTCACGCGATTTACCTCGCACTCACGCTTTTTTCCCCGCCTGCGCGCAAATTACTTCGCTTGCACGTTTTTTTCATTGATCGCAGGTTTTTTTGCGTCGCGCGCATTTTTTCGCAGGCCCTGCTTCCGCCTTGCTAGGGCTCTGTTTTGCCGCTTTTCAAAAGTTCTATTTTCAGTTTTTCATTTTATGCACCTCCGAGACGTGTGAAGCACTCCTCTTATATATAAGCTCGCGTTCATCAAGCCCATTCACAAGCAGGACTTGTTTCGGTCGCACGGAGGGTTGCCCCGCGCACGGAGGTATTGCTTCTTCCCGTTACAGTCCAACAAGAAAGCCTTCCGGATCGTGCAACAACGTCCGTCGCGCGCGAAGGGATGTGCTAAACCCTGGCTCTGCAATTCTTCTTTTTCATCGTTTGCTTCTTGTCGGAACCGTCGTGACCCAGCTTGGTGAAGCCCAGATAAATTTTCATGGAAGTATAAATAGGGTAGTTTCCCGTTGCCTTCCCCATGATCCACAGATTGATATTGGACCTTTGATCACAGCAGTATATTCGACTCGACTAGGACTCCAACCGCGGTCTACCGCTTTCCAGTCGGCCGGTGTATGCTTTACGCTACACTGCTGGTCTGCAATAGCGTATATAAAACATAAAGTCGAATCCGCATGCATTCGGTTTCCGTACGTCGTGCAGGAACGTCGTCGTAGGTTACCACGCAATGGCGACTTTCCGGTCGTCCTCCGATCTAAGAAGCATGCTGAGGAAACAGATAACACAAATCCAATCAGCGCGTTGCGTCTTAGGTTACCACGCTGTGTCGGCGATCTGCGCGTCCTCCAATCGAGACGTCCGAGATTTGCTGAATCAGTCCTAACTAAGAGGCCGAACATATTCAATTTGAACGTTTCAAAGTTTTACCGACGCCATATTTATCCCCTTTTAGACATGCGATAAACGGCGTCGAAGTAGGACTATTTTTAGTATTACTCATATTACATAGCTCCGAGCAAGATGTGAAAGCAGATTTTCTGAATTTTGCCGTATAGTCTCGGTAAGAGCCAAAGCAGATTCCCAAAATTTGAGAGCAGATTCCGAGATTTAGAAGCAGATTCTCGGGATTTTATTGTATTTCGGCGTTCTGTGATGTTTTGGCGGGTTGTAAACGGGGAATCATTTCGAGAAATGTCTAGGAGACAAATTTTTGACAAGAAGACATTTTGAGAGGATTTACCATTTACAGCCCAACAACGTCCGTCGCGTGAGGGGGCGGCTGGACTCTGGCTCTGCAATAGCGTATATTAATAATGAAAGTCGAATCTGCAGGCATTCGGTTTCCGCGCGTCGCGTTGAGTCGTCGTCTTAGGTTACCACGCCGTGTCGACAATCCGCGCGTTCTCCGATCCGAGACGTCCGAGATTTTCCGGGTCAATCCTACCCAAGATGATTAAATACGCGCCAGAGGCGCCTCAAACAGATTATTCGATTTGAACGTTATAAAGTTCTGCCGGCGCTAGATTTATCCCCTTTAGGCGTAAGATAAACCGTGCCGAGGTGGAACTATATTTTCTTTACTTCAAATTTTAGTCAGCCAAGACATTGCTCCGAGCAAGATGCGAGAGCAAATTCCCTGGATTTCATCGTATTTTGGCGTTCTGTGATGTTTTGGAGGGCTGTAAACGAAGAAATCGTCTTAAGAAAGGCCGAAAGCTGCTTTCGACAAATTTTCGTCGAGGAGCCATTTCGAGAAGGGATTTATTGATTATAGCCCAATAAAAGAACCTTCCGGATAGCGCAACAACGTCCGTCGCACGTGGAAAGACGGGCTGGACCCTGGCTCCGCAATAGCGTATATTAAAAACACCAAGTCGGAACGTCGTTTTAGCTTACCACGCCGTGGCGGTGCTCCGGGCGTCCTCCAATCTGTAGACACATGCGGATTAGACAGATAAACTTACGAATCCAACATTTGGTTTACACGCGTCGCGTGGGGTCATCTTCTTGGGTTACCACGCGGTGTCGACAATTCACGCGTCCTCCGATCCGAAACATCCGAGATTTGCCGGGTCGGTCTTACCCGAGAAGCTTAAATACGCGCCAGAGGCGCGTCGAACGTATTCGATACCGGAATTCGGACGCAGATTCCCGCGATTTCTTGGTATTTAGGCGTTCTGTGATGTTTCGGCAGACTGTAACCGGGATAGCAGCCTCCGAAGTATCATCGGGTGTTGTTTTCGACAAAAACAAAGCCTGACTCGGAGGATGGTCGGCCGGGCAGCTTTCCCTTGTAACTGACTTCCGAACAAATCGGAGCCAATGAAAATATCCCATTTTGCGACCGTTAACTTACCCATTTTCAATTCTCCGCTTTTCGCGGAAACTGTTTCATTTTCGCGAAAAACTGTTTCATTTCCGCGAAAACTGTTATCACTTATTGTAGGTTGCTCGGAGCAAAATCTCGAAAGAAGAAAAACTTCAAAGACAAAAATTTCGTAAGTTAATACGCGTGTTTTAAGTCATCCCCCTTCTGAGAATATTCGACCGGGGATTTTATGTCCTCTAAGGACGAAATCGGGTGGGAGGTTAATGCACCTACATCACCTATCGCTCATTTTATCTTACGCCCATGGAGGATAACTATCGCGTTTTACGAGACGGCGAAACTCACGCTTGTGTTTAATAAAACGCCGGAGGCGCGGTAATTTAAACCTCTGGGGTAAGTTCAGACCGGGATTTTTAGTCCGCGCGGGTCGAGATATCTCCGGATTCTATCGCGCATTTTATCTCACGCCCGCAGGAGATGTTCCACTCGATCAGTAGCCTAGGTCAAAGCTCTTGCTCGATAAGAAATTTATCCGTTAATTGAGAAACATTATGGGTTGTATCGAGAGTTTAAACTGAAAGTTTAAATATTATGATTTTGGTGTTAATTTCAAATGAGTCCATGTCGCGCACACGAAGATGATGTGTTCCACGTCGTCCACTACCCCGTCGCAATATGAGCAGTTAAACGAGTTTATTCTATTAAAATATAAAATTTGGTTTAATTTTTTCTTTTTTCACTTTTAAGTTTTGAAGTTTGTTTTATCGCCTAGTACGAGTACATCAAGAACAATGAGATATTGTCAATAGAATCGGAATAATATAGTCTCTTTGAATACTAATCGAGTATCCAGTGTTTTGTCGACAACAGAAACGAGTAGGTAGGAGCGTTCAGCTAAATGTAGGTGACAATTTCATTATAACGAAGTAAATCAGTACTTTAAGATATATTAAACATCTTGAGAAGACTATGGTCCAGACCGTTTTATACGTTCATAGATCATGATTATCCGCCCGTTTCCCCCAATTTTGATCAGCAGATTCGCCCAGATCTAATATTTTATGCATTACAATAGCCTGGGATAAAATTTACGTTATCCTGCTAGTATTCTATCAATTATTTTTGATAAATATTATTGTTTCCGTTTTTTTTAGCTTTAACATAAGGAAAAATAGGATTTTGAAAATTAACAAAAAAAATTGTAATGCCTTGGGCACTTTAGAGTAACCCGCCGCTGGTTAAAGCAATGCAACAATAATAATTATTTATTCTGTTAGCCAATTTTCAATTTATTTATTTTTATTACAAATTTCTAACAGCTATAATAATATAGAATAAATTATTGGCATAATATTACATTTTTGAGCTTGAATGAGCTCTTACATTATGTCGTTTCAAATCCTGCTTGATTGCACATTTATAATGACACATTTCACACGAAAACGGTTTCTCTCTAATATGATTTCTCACAATGTGAGCTTTCAGCAGTCGCTTGATTGCACATCTATAATCGCATTGTTCACAAGAAAATGGTTTCTCGCCAGTGTGAGTTTTCAAATGATCTTTCAAACGCGTTCTTTGCGAACATTTAAAGTCACAAGTTTCACAGGCATACGGTTTTTCCCCGGTATGGATTCTCATATGCAATACCAACTGATGTTTTACGGAAGATTTATGATTACAAATTTTACACGCAAACGGCTTCTCGCCAGTATGAGTTCTCGTATGCAACACAAGATGTTGCTTGGTGGAAGCTTTATAATCACAAAGTTTACATTCAAACGGTTTCTCCCCCGTATGGGTTCTTATATGCAACACCAAAGTCTGTGGCATCGAACATTTATAGTCGCACACAGCACACATGTATGGTTTTTCGGCAACCGGTTTTTTGTCCGAATGCGTTTTTATGTGCCTTTTAAAATCATATTTAATTGCACATCTATAATCACAAATTTCACATAAACGGTTTATCTTCAGTATGATTTCTCAAAATATGCGCATTCAGTAACGATTTGATTGCACACTTATAGTTGCATATGTCACACGAAAATGGTTTTTCGCCGGTATGAGTTTTTAAATGATCCTTCAAACGGCCCTTCTGTGAACATTTAAAATCACAAATTTTACAAACATACGGTTTCTCTCCGGTATGAATTCTCACATGCAACACCAAATGTTGTTTGGTTTTACATTTATAGTCACAAATTTCACACATGAAAGGCTTCTCGACAACATGAGTTCTTATATGCCGCTTCAAATCCAGTTTGTTTAAACACTTATACTCACATATCACGCATGCCAACGATGTTTCAGAAGAATGTATTTTCAACTGCTCTGTCGTTTCAAATTTACACTCCAGTTGTTCTTCACAACCTTCGTCTGTTCGAGAATCCAAAAAGCCGCTCTCTTCTTTAATGTTCACCGAATAAAACTCCAAATTACATTCTGTATCGTCAGGCTCTTCCTTTTTAATTTTTTGCACAACATCGCTAATGCGCTCTTCTACACTTTGAAAATCTTCAGAAAACACTTTTTGATCCATAATTCCAAGCAGAAAAGCTTTTTGAGGTTATGTTACTGCAATGTTTGCGTTAGTAAGAATTAAAAAAAAGGTTTTATTTTCACTATCGAAAATCTTGTAAACAAGTTTATAGTTCTTTAAAACAAATGAATTATCAGAACGCTGCACAACTGCGCCAACATGGCAACTATTAAGCAGTGGCGGAACATAATAAAAAATATAAGGTTATTTTTTCACCTTATATTTGTCCTTTATATTTTTGTCATTCTATATCTTGATTGAATTTGCAGGACTCGAACGAAAATTTTCTCAAAAAGTAAAAGGTACCTGTGCCATAGCCAAAAAGGTAGCACGTCAAATCGCCGAAGTCAAAATGTCGAAAACAAAACACCGAAAAACAAAAGCACCGAATACAAAAACGCCGGAAACAATAACGTCGAAAACAAAAATGTCAATTTTAAAAACAATAAATTTTTACAGATACATATTATTTTAGGCCACTTGGGAAATTTTCTGGTGACATTCAAAAAATTTGGGAATTTATTAAACAAAGGATCAAAACAGTTGCACTCGTGATATTGGCTTTTTTCATAAAACAGTTGAATTGCTTAAAAAAAGTTTAATAGTTGAAAATCTTGTTGAATTCCGTTATTGGCAGTTCGTGACCTGATTACGTTATAGATTTCAAGGGCAATTGAAATCTTTAAGGTAAGTGGATTGAAGATGGCACTTACCGCGAATATTTAATTAGGTAATTATATCCTTGCAGATATATTACGCTGAATTTATTACCAACTTAATTTAATGTTGCAATAAATGCTAACTAATTCATCATCGAAATTCACAGCCCAAACTGCCGGAGCTAGAAAGCTGGAGTTTTGGGTGCACCTAGAACGACCGCCAACGAGTCAGGGAAAATTCCAAAAACTTAAAAAAAGGGGCCCTCACGAGGGGTTCCTATTTTTAACTTCTTTATTTACCGGTCGATTTTCGATTTTTTGGTTTCGTTTTGTTTTCTTAATCTTTTATTTGCATTTATCGAAAAAAAGAACAGGGTCGTCGTTAACTTTAAGGATTTTATCGATTTGAAAGTACAGATTATATTTAGCAATGTGTAGGCAAAGCGGCGGGCGATAGAAAGTCGAAATTTTGCAGGAACGTGGGCAAGATAGATCTAACGACGATAAAATTTTAAAAACTTGAAAAAAGGGTACCCCGCCATTTCGATGGGGTTCTAAACGATTACTTATTTTTGCTCCTAATTCCGTTATCCTAGCTCGAAATTTTGATTTCTTTTTTTCTACTTGGTCCTTACGAAGATTGCGATACTTATCTGGAAAAAAATAAGTACCTTCTCGCTTTAATTTTCCTGTTACAAGCTCCCGAAGGTTCAATTCTGTTTCCGAAATGATTGATTTTTGCCAACGCTCTGCGCGCCGTAATTTTGCACCAAATTTTAATTTCAATAAACCTTCGGCGAGACAAAAATTAAACCTACAAAAATGGTATCTTGACATTTTTTCCCAAAAGGTACCCTTATTGCGTAATCGCAATATACAAATTTTAGAATTTGATCAATTTCGAGAAGGCATGCGGAACATGTAATTATGACGTCGTAGATTCGCGCGGCCCTGCAAATTTATGTAAAACGCAAAACTTTTAAATTTTTTAAATTACGTTAGCTTGCTAATAAGCTCAAATTTAATTGAAAATCTCAAGTAAAACAATTTACGACAATTTTATACATTAAAAGTTAGAGAAGAAAAGAAATTGCGAAAAACAAAAAACGTTAATTATCAAAATTTGGAAAAAATATTTTACTGAACCTAGCCGCAACGAAGCGAAACTTACTTGGAAACAGTGCAATGAATTTCTAAAAATGATTTTCTGTTATGGGAAAAAGGTCATGATAAATTTTATAATTTTTCCTTTCCTTTTTTCGTCGACAGAATCAGAGAAAAACCTTATTTTGTCGGTATTTTAAAATTTAATACGGTCCAACCAACATTGTGGACGAACCAAAAGAAATTTATGAAAAAATTTTAATGCAAAATGTTCGGCATTAGTAGGGAAATAAATAAATTCCACTTGATTCAAAATTAAATAAATTTTATTTTTCACGAAAAAATCATAAGGGTACCCCCTTGAAAACTTTTGAAAAAATTGCGTTCGTTTCTCGCGATTTCCACGGTGGATTTACGAAAAACCTAAAGACATAAAAATCGTATTTGGTTGGAGGCGTATGCAACCGTTTTGAAATTAAATATTGGTCGGTTAATAAGGACGCTAATGCATTCTGAATGGATTTCTCCATTTTGACAGGAATGCGTGTTTT
This sequence comes from Lycocerus yunnanus, assembly GCA_036346125.1. Taxonomy (NCBI): domain Eukaryota; kingdom Metazoa; phylum Arthropoda; class Insecta; order Coleoptera; family Cantharidae; genus Lycocerus; species Lycocerus yunnanus. Next base: position 104,639 of record JARFIX010000296.1, on the reverse strand, counting down.
TCGTCAAATATTTTAAAATGTGATAGCAATATCAGATAGCATTTCGAAAATCGGAAATTTATTAGTATTACACATTTAGTCGAAAAACGCCAAATAAAGGCACAATCTAAGAAAAACTGCAGACTTCAAAATTTTGGATACAAACTGGGAGCGTTTTAGATGAAAACAAACTCATCAGTTTTGTACGTAATAGGATTGATTTTCGAAAAAATGGTATAGCACCTTTTCGATTTAGTTGTGCAAGTGTGTGCCGAAGAAACAAAAAAAAATACTTAATTTTCAAAAATTTGGAAAAAATATTTTGACGACCATCGCCTGAACACAGCCGATGTTACTTAGCAAGGATGCAAAAATTTCAAAAGAGATTTTCTATTTTACGTAAGCTGGCATAACTAAATTATAAAGTTTTTACTAATTCCGGCCATAAAATCGGATAGAAACCTTATTTTGGCAATATTTATAAATTAAACACAGTTGGGCCAACTTTGTGAGCAAACGGAAAAGAAATTTATAAAATATTTTAATGCAAAATGTATTAGTAGAAAATAAATAAATCCGCTTGATTCAAAATTAATTAAATTTTATTTTCACGAGAAAATCGTAAGGGTGTGTAACCCTTGAAAACTTTTCTTCACACCTTCAACGGTGGATTCACGAAAAAAAACCCATGATATATAAAAAATCCTATTCGGTTAGAGGCATACGCAGCCGTTTTCAAATTAAATATTGGTCGGTTAGTAAGGAGAAAAATATTTTTAATTTCTAAAAGTCTTACCAAACGGCTTTTCCTTTTTCATTAGAATTTATGAAAATTTTTGTAGCAAATTAAGGAAATAAACAATTGCCAATTAGTTGACTGAATTCCACGAGATGTCACTACGTTGTCGAGAAAATTTGTTTGGGGTTTGGAGAGATTAAAAAATTTGAATGATTCGAAAGTTAATCACATGTCACATCATTGTCGTAAAAGTATTTTCCAATACTACATTACGTGCTGTTACCATGAAGAAATTATTTTAAAGTGAAACCACCAAATACAAACCAAAAATACAGTGTCAAAAAAAAGTAATACGTCAAGAAAAACCGCGCGGCCGAAGGCCGCGAGCCGACCGCAGGTCGGCGCCTCGCAGAGCTAGCAAGTGAAATCGGCCGAAAGGCCAATTTTACCTTGCTAGTTATTTTATAAATTTTATTTGAACAAATCCATATTTGGAGTATCAGTGTAGAAGGCAACGGCGAGTTATTGGTGCTGTTACAAAGTTGGGAAAAAGAGCATTTTTATACTCATCTGATTGGTAAGATTAACAGTTTTTTTAATATTTTTACATCATTAAAAAAGATTTAACCAAAAATGTCAACAAGGAAATTTTAAAAATTATGGAACCTCGTCACATATCAGAAAGCTTTTAAAAGATTACAAAATAGGAAAACAAAAATATTGCTTGAACACAAATTGGGCCAATGAAGAAACTCTATGGGCATTGCCTTCGATAACCAAGTTCCGTAAAATGAACTATAATCTCAAAATCAAACTACCACATCGCATGCGCCTATTACTGCTTTAAATGTTCTATGAACTAAAACACCTGAACCGTTATCATTATATCATATCTTTTTATATTATAGTTATTCTTCCGTAATCATTACGGAAATTTGCTCATACAGCAACACAAAAACCAAAAATATTTTCAAGATGATCAAAGATAAATGCTAATTATTTTATTTTAAAGAAAATACCAAGAAAAGGAAAATTTCCACCAAATTATCATTAATGTGTGAAAGATTAAAACAAATAAAATAAAAAAAATTTGTAATAATATTTTTGTATATTTTGTAATAATATTGTAATAAATCAAAACATTTGTTGTGCTGTTGTATACTCTTTAATACGAGTACTTCTCAAAAATATTGTCGTGTATACTTATGCAATCCTCAATGTGATAATCGAGTACGTTAAATCAATAATTTTATTCATCAGATTGATGAACACGTTTATTGTAATTATGAATGCAATCGTCAATATGATGATCGCGTACGTCAAATCAATGTATTTATTCATTAGCTTAATGAACACGTTCATCATAAATATGACTGAAATCATCAATATGATGATCGAGTACGTCATATCAATGATTTTAATCATCATATGAAAACGTTCATCATAATCATGAACACGTTCATAATAATTATAAACATGTTCATCGTACATGTTCATTTGCACTATACAAATTTTCAAAAAAAAGACATCATATTGATGAACGTGTTCATAATTATTTATGAAACAGAAAATTGAAGAACAATTTTTCGTCAAATCGATGAATATGTTCATTGGCGAAAAATTGATGATTTTTTCATCAATATGATGAACAGTTTCATCAATATGATCTCCCTTTTGTTTCAGTGACAAATAATTAAACTGCTGAACAAATCAGTTGAATTAATGACAAAACAGCTGAATTATTTAATTATAATAGATGAATCGTTAAAGGAATATACCGAGGGGTCAACCGCTAGAAATCGTGTACAATTAACTTCACACTTAACGTAATTCATGATAATTCTGCATACTTCTTTGTACTTCATATAATTCAGCAGTAATTCACGGATTCCAAAATTTGAACAATGGAGGGTCCACATCCCCGGATCAAGTAGTTTATTTTTATCATTAGTAAACTGAAAATTTTCCGTTGCAGAGGCACTAAAAGGTGTTCCACACCTCTAGACCCCGGATTAAGTAGTTTATTTTTATTTTGTTGCAGAGATCTGCCTCCCAAAGGGTACGGAATTTATAATTAATTGTCAAATTAAGAATTAAATACATTTACTTGACCATAGCTAATTTTAATAAACTTGAGATATGTTTAAATATTTAATTCACTTTAATAATAATAAATTATCTAAACCGGGAGTCTGGGGTTGGAACACCCTCAGTGCCTCTGCAACAGGAGATCTTCGGTTTACTTCTGATGAAAGTAAACTACTTGGTCTGGGGTTCTGCATGTTCTGGAATGTTTTTCATTCCAAAATTTGTGCACTGGAGGTGTTCCACACCCAGACCCCCGGATTGAATAGTTTATTTTATCAGAAGTAAACTGAAGATCTCCGTTGCAGAAGCACTGGAGGTGTTCCACCTCTCGAAGTGCTTCCGTTGCAGAGGCACTGGAGGATGTTCCACGTGAAGTACTTCATGTACTTCATGAGATGTGTACAAAAAACTTCACCAGCGGTTAACCCCTCGGAATAAACACTTGAATTGTTGAATCAAGAAGAATTGAATTGTTTAACCCGACACAATTAAATTACTAATCTACAAATAATTGAATTCCTGAACAATCAGTTGAATTAATGAAAATCAAAACAGTTAAATTGTTGAATCCGAAACAATAAAATTATTGAATAAACTAAACAAATAAACAGTTGAATTATTAAACAAAACAGTTGAATTGTTGAATCCGAAACAATAAAATTATTGAATAAACTAAACGAATAAATAGTTGAATTATTAAACAAAACAGTTGAATTGTTGAATCCAAAACAATAAAATTATTGATCTACAAATAATTTCATTGCTAAACAAATCAGTTGAATTAATAAAAATTAGTTAAATCGTTCAACGAATAAACCATTGATTTATTTAAAAAACAGTTAAATTTTTGAATCCAGAAGATTCGGTCTTGGCTTAGTAGTTAGAGCTATCAACTACTGATGCAAAGCACTCGGGTTCAATCCCGAGGAGTATAGTATGAAATATTTTCTTTATGATTCTCTTTCTATAAATATATAACACCGTTTCTGTGCTTTGGTGGGCACGCAAATCCGGCAGTCCCCCAGAGTTAATGACTGCCAGCATCAACAATAAAAAAGGTTACAGGCACATTACCCAACCCGGACTAAGCACCCATGTGATCTTAATGCTTAAACCTGTCTTTGAAAGAAAGAAGCTGATGCCCAGAAATGCTCGGAAAAGGCTGACTAAGAAGAGGAGAATTGATAAACAGCTGAATTATTTAAATAAATTAGTTGAATTGAAAATGAAAAACATCTGATTTATTTAAAAAATCAGTTAAATCGTTAAACGAATAAACAATTGAATTATTAAACAAAACAGTTGAATTGTTGAATCAAGAAGAATTGAATTGTTGAACCCGACGCAATTAAATAACTAATTTACAAATAACTAAATTGCTGAACAAAACAATTGAATTATTTCGGTAAAATAACTGAATTTATTAAACCAATCATTCGAATTATTAAACGAAACAGTTGAATTATTGAACACAACAGTTGAATTATTGAACAAAACAGTTGCATTGTTGTATCAAAAAAAACAAAATTTCTAAACAAAAAATGATCGAATTTATAAATAAAAAACAATTAAATGATAAAACCAAAAATATTTGAATTGTTAATTAAATTATTTAAATATTAAACAAAACAGCTAAATTATTGCAGAAAACAGTTGCATTACAAATAATTAATTGATGAACCCTAAACAATTAAATTATTACTTTAAAAAAATTGAATTGCCAAACAAAGCAGGTGAATTATTTAAACAAACAGCTGTGTTATTAGCAAAACAGCTGAATATATTAAACAAATCAGTTGAATTATTAAACAAAACAGTTGAATTATTAACAAAACAGCTGGAGTTTTTAAACAAATCAGTTGAATTATTGAACAAATCAGTTGTTGCATTGTTGTTTCAAAAAATCAAATCAAAAACATTTGAATTGCTGATAAAACAAGTTAAATATTGAACCAAATAGCTGAATTATTAAACAAAAAACTAAATTATTGCACAAAACAGTTGAATTAAAGATAACTAAATTGTTAAACCCAAAACAACTAAAATCATTATTCTAAAATTAACTAAATTGCTGAACAAAACAGTTGAATTATTTCGGCAAAATAACTGAATTTATTAAACAAAAATCATTCGAATTATTAAACGAAACAGTTGAATTATTGAACACAACAGTTGCATTGTTGTATTAAAAACACCGAATTATAAAACAAAAAACAATCGAGTTATTAAATCAAAACCAATTAAATTATCAAACCAAAAATATTTAAACATTAATTGTTGATTAAATCAGTGAAATATTGAATTTTGAAGAAAACAGCTGAATTATTGAACAAAACAGTTAGACCAAAGGTAATTGAATTGTTGAACCATCATAAACAATTAAATTATTAATTTAAAAAAAATTGAATCGCTGAACAAAGTAGTTTAATTATTTAACCTAACAACTGAATTATTGGCAAAACAGCTGAATTTATTAAACCAAATCCAATCAAATAAATTTATAAAAAATGATTTTTGAAACCGTGTTTTTAGAGCGAATGACGTCACAAACTATTTTTTTTAACAACTGGGAACACAGCAAATGCAGTTTGCGTTGATAATCCATCCATCCATAGCACTATAACTCCTTGTGGGTCTTGGCTGCCTCGGTAGAGGATACTTGAGCAATTAATACCTCAAAGATGTTGCCAGCATCTTGTGAGAGAACCACCGTATTTACGTACCTTCCGAAGCACGGAGACGGCCTTACAAAGTGAGCTCTACCCGGATTTGAACCGGGGCGCCTTATTTTAGCAGTTAATCATGCTAACGAGCAGGCCAGTGACCGTCTCTGTGTTGATAATGTAACCTATAAATAGTTTGTGGGAAAATTGAAAAATGAATTTTAATAAAAACACAGAAAACAGAAAATAAATATATTTTAATAAAAAATACAATTTAAATGGTAAACGTTACATTGCTTACAACTGTCAAATACAAGTCAAATATTTAACTGTCAGGTTTTTGCGACGTTGTAAAATTTTCATAAAAACGTTCAGGATCACGCGTCGGACGTCAGAAACGTAATCAGCTGACCGATTCATTTTTGAATTTCAAATTTAATTTTCTCAGCACAGACCGCATTTCAAAACATTTTATTTCGGTTATAAATTTCATTTGATATTATTTTCAAGAATTAATAGGAGTTATCAATAAATTTAATACCACGCAACATCTTTATTAATTGAATTGCTGACCAAATCAGTTGAATTGATGAAAATACAGCAGAACTATTTAAAAAAACTTTTTGAATCGTTAAATAAAAAAACAGTTGAATTACTGAACAAAATAGTTGAATTATTTAACCAAATCAGTTGAATTTAATCGTATAAACAGTTGAATTGTTGAACAAATCAGTTAATTTAAAAAAGCTGAATTATTTAAACAAATTAGTTGAATCACTAAACGAATAAACAGTCCAATTATTGACAAAACAGTTAAATTGTTAAAACAAAAGAAATGCATTGTTGAACCCAAAACAATGAAATTATTAATTTACAAATAATTGAATTTCTGAACAAATCAGTTGAATTTATGAAAAAATACCTGAATTATTTAAACAAATTAGTTAATTTATTAAATGAATAAGCAGTTGAATTATTGAACAAAACAGTTGAATTGTTGAATCAAGAAGAATTAATATACAAATAAATGAATTGCTGAACAAATTTGTTGAATTAATAAAAAATAACAAAATTATTTAACCAAATCAGTAAAATCGGTAAACGAATAAACAGTTGCATACGAATAAACAAAACAGTTGAATTGTTGAATCAAGAAAAATAGAATTGTTGAACAAATTACTTGATTTAAAAAACAGCTGAATTATTTTAATAAATTAGTTAAAGCTTTAAACAAATAAACAGTCCAATTATAAAAAAACAGTTAAATTGTTGAATCAAGAAGAAATGCATTGTTGAACACAAAACAGTTAAATTATTAATCTATATATAATTGAATTAATAAACAAATCAGTTAAATTTATCAAAAAAATAGCTGAATTATTTAAAAAAATTAGTTAAATCGGTAAATGTATAAACAGTTGAATTATTGAATCAAGAAGAAATGCATTGTTGAACCCAAAACAATTAAATTATTAATCTACAAATAATTGAATTTCTGAATAAATTAGTTGAATTTATAAAAATATAGCTTAATTATTTAAACAAATTAGTTAAATTTCTAAATAAATAAACAGTTGAATTATTGAAAAAACAGTTGAATTAAGAAGAATTGAATTGTTAAACTCGGCACAATTAAATTGCTAACTTACAAATAACTGAATTTCTGAACAAATCGGTTGAATTAATGAAGAAATAGCTAAATTATTTAAACAAATCAATTGAGTCGTTTAACAAATACAGTGAAAGCTCCCATAAGCGGACACTCACGGTTCCACTAATTTTGTCCGCTTATAGGAGGTGTCCGTTTAAAGGAGAGTACTAAGGATTAATAAGAAATATAAATAGGTATCATATGATGTACACATACCCAATATGTACATAAGCAATATACATAAATACACATGCTACACTCTGAAAAATACGATTTTTGTTATAGGGCGAAAAAACAGTTAATACGCCACCTTTTTAAAGTACATATTTATTTTATTCAAATGTTTAGTATGACTATAAATACATATATGTACATAAGTAGTCGGTAAATTTTTAAAATTTTAGTCCTTGGGTTTTGAAAAAATTTTAAATGTTTGTCTGACGAAACCTTGCCATATTTTGTTGAAGAAGACAATCTTGATAGTAACTTTCTAAATTTTTAAGTGCTGAAATGCAGTGAAATCATCAGTAGCAAATTTTTTAACATAGAAATATGTTTAAAGCTTCACCATATGAATTTATCGATTTCGAACTGCATGATGCTGCCGACATTTCTACTTCTGCTTCTTCTGAGTCGTTTGGACTACCTTCTGCAAATGGGTCTGCGCTCTCTACATCCAAATTTAGAAATTTATCAACGGCATATTCTTCTTCTGTTGTTATATTACCGTTTAAGTTCATGAAATCTTCTATATTTTGGGGGTCTGTGGCTCCTATATGTTTGGCATGTTTCAATAATTCAGCAACTGTCGATAATGGAAGATCCTCTTCAGGATCGTAATGAATTTCTACACTACATTCTAAGTTGCATTCACTTTTTCTAAATCCAGCTTTGGCAAAACAATTCTTAATCGTCAAGGTATTAATTTTATTCCATGCTGTTTTATGAAATACAAAGCCTCTAACACATTGATAGTCTTTGTAACTTTAGATAAAGTTTGAACATCTTCCATTTTAGTTAAAACATGTTTCAAAATCAAGTATCGATAATTAATTTTAAAATTTTGTATGATACCTCGATCCAAGGGCTGACAAACTGAAGTTGTGTTTGGCGGCAAAATACAATTTTACATTTTCAGCTTCAGATCACGAGAATGAGAGCGGCATTGTCCAAAAGCAAAAGAACTTGCTTTTTATATACCCATTTTCGGTCAAATTGTAGCAACCATTCAGACATGATTTCTCGCGTCATCCATGCCTTTTGTTTGATTTCCAAGTTGCTGGAAGATTCTTAATAGCAACATTTTTAAAGCACGAGGACGAGCGATTTTCCAATCACCAACAGATCTTGTTTGTCACCAGCCATATTTACACAAAATAAAATGGTTAGTCTGTCTTTAGACAACTTTCCACCACACATTTTCTCCTTTGAATGACGGGTTTTATCCGGGTTTTATTCACAAACTAACTTCGATAATGTTGTCTGATCTAAAGACAAAATACTAAGGCATAATAACAGGGGAATTACCGAATTTAATGCACATTATAATAAGGGGACCTAAGATATCGTTCGGCTATTAGAGTTTCGCGTCCGCCTATGGGAGATTTTTAGTCACATTGGGGAATAATCTAGTGTCCGCGTCCGTTTATGAGAGCGTCCGCTTATCGGAAAGCATTTAACATTGGAAATGATATGCCGAAATTTGGTTCCAGGAATTTTGGCCGGTTCTGGGAGATGTCCGTTTATTAGAGCTGTCCGCAAGGAGAGCTTTCACTGTAAATAGTTCAATTGTTGAATCAAGAAGAATTAAATTGTTTAACCCAGCACAATTAAATTACTAATCTACAATTAATTGAGTTCCTAAACGATTAGTTGAATTAATGAAAACGCAGCAAAATATTTAAAAAATTGGTTGAATCGTTTCACAAAAACAGGTGAATTATTGCACAAAACAGTTGAATTAATAAAAAACAGTTGAATTATCTAAAAAATAGTTAAATTGTTAAACGAATAAACAGTTGAATTATTGAACAAAACAGCTGAATTGTTGAATTGACAAGAATTGAATTGATTCGAAGCAATTAAATTATTAAGGTGGCAAATACCAATTTTATTTGGCCATAAGAACAAACCACAATTAAAAACCGAGTATATATAACGTACCGTGCTCAAATTTGCAACATGATATATTTGAACATTTGTCGATAATATATTATAATTACAAGTAAAAACATTTATAGTTAATGAATAAATAAATAAACAAAACATGCCTGCGGAACGGTTCAGTTCTTTTATTTATTGTAGTGAAAATAGTAAAGTAATCATGCTGTATTTACAGTATGTTATTACAAATTATCTATTTGAGAGTTTGCAGTTTAAAAATCTGTTATTAACCTCATTAGTAACGAAATTAATCGTGGTTCTTCTAATCCCTATCCTGCTTATGCTATTTGCAGTTTGGAAAATGTTTCATAGATGGCACGCGCATAGTACAGTATATTATCTTATTTTATGTCGAAAAGATTTACAATTTAAGTTGTCAATATAAGCATTTTTTGTGCTCAAAACTATTTTCTGAATAGGTAAGCGGAAAAAAAGTACGAACTAATACAGGCGTCGATAAATTTTGCTGCTCGCATTATCTAGTGATCAATCGATATCAGAGTCATCTACCAGTAGTGTTTGAAAATAATTGATACTTTTGCCACCTTAATCTACAAATAATTGAATTTCTGAACAAATCAGCTGAGCTATTTAAACAAATTAGTTAAATAGTTTATTGAATAAACAGTTGAATTATTAAACAAAACAGTTGAATTGTCGAATCAAGAAGAATTGAATTGTTAAACCCCAAACAATTAAATTATTAATCTACAATTAATTGAATTTCTGAACAAATTAGTTGAATTAATGAAAAACAAACAAATCAATAGAACTTAAACGGATAAACACTTGAATTGTTAAATCAAAAATAATTGAATTGCAGTACCCAAAACATTTAAATTACAATTACAATTAAATTAAACTTCTGAAGAAATCAGTTAAATTAATGAAAAACAGCATAATTATTTAAACACATTAGTTTAATCGTTATACGAATAAACAGTTGAATTATTGAATCAAAGAAAATTGAATTCTTTAACCTGGCACAATTAAATTACTAATCTACAAATAATTGATTTCCTGAACAATCAGAGAAATTAATGAAAAAACAGCAAAATTATTTAAACAAATTAGTTGAATTGCTAAACAAATAAACAGTTGAATTATTGAACAATACAGTTAAATTGTTGAATCAGGAAGAATTGAATTATTAAATCCGAAACAATTAAATTATTAATCTACAAATATTTGAATTGATGGACAAATCAGTTGAATTAATGAAAAAATAGCGGAACTATTAAAACAAACTTGTTGAATCGTTAAACAAATAAACAGTTGAATTACTGAACAAAATAGTTGAATTGTTGAATCAAGAAAAATGGATTATTGAACCCGAAACTATTAAATTATTTTTAGAAATAATTAATTTATTGAGCAAATCAGTTGAATTAGTGAAAAACAGTTGAATTATTTAAACAATTCAGTTGAATTTAATCGTATAAACAGTTGAATTGTCAAATTAATCAAAATTGAATTGTTGAACAAATCAGTTAATTTAAAAAGCTGAATTATTTAAACAAATTATTTAAATCACTAACCGAATAATCAGTCCAATTATTGACAAAACAGTTAAATTGTTAAAACAAGAAGAAATGCATTGTTGAACCTAAAACAATGAAATTATTAATTTAAAAATAATTGAATTTCTGAACAAATCAGTTGAATTTCTGAAAAAGTACCTGAATTATTTAAACAAATTAATTAATTTATTAAATGAATAAACAATTAAATAATTGAACAAAACAGTTAAATTGTTGAATCAAGAAGAATTGAAATGTTGAACTCGACACAATTAAATAACTAATATACAAATAACGGAATTGCTGAACAAATTTGTTGAATTAATGAAAAATCAGCAAAATTATTTAACCAAATCAGTAAAATCGGTAAACAAATAAACAGTTGCATTATTGAACAAAGCAGTTGAATTGTTGAATCAAGAAAAATACAATTGTTAAACAAATTACTTGATTTAAAAACAGCTGAATTATTTAAACAAATTAATTGAAGCTTTAAACAAATAAACAGTCCAATTGTAAAAAACAGATAAATTGTTGAATCAAGAAAAATGCATTGTTGAATCCAAAGCAGTTAAATTATTAATCTACAAATAATTAAATTAATAAACAAATTAGTTGAATTTATGAAAAAATAGCTGAATTATTTCAACAAATTAGTTAAATCGGTAAACGTATAAACAGTTGAATTATTGAATCAAAAGAAATGCATTGTTGAACCCAAAACAATTAAATTATTAATCTACAAACAAATGAATTTCTAAATAAATCAGTTGAATTTATGATAAAATAGCTGAATTATTTAATCAAATTAGTTAAATTGTTAAATGAATAAACAATTGAATTATTGAACAAAACAGTTGAATTGTTGAATTAAGAAGAATCGAATTGTTGAACTCGACACAATTAAACTACTAATCTACAAATAACTGAATTTCTAAAAACAAATCGGTTGAATTAATGAAGAAATAGCTAAATTATTTAAACAAATCAATTTAATTGTTTAACGAATAAATAGTTCAATTGTTGAATCAAAAAGAATTGAATTGTTTAACCCAGCACAATTAAATTACTAATCTACAAATAATTGAATTCCTGAACAATCAGTTGAATTAATGAAAAAGCAGCAAAATTATTTAAAAAAATTGGTTGAATTACTTCACAAAAAAACAGTTGAATTATTGCACAAAACAGTTGAATTAATAAAAAAAACAACTGAATTATCTAAAAGAATTAGTTAAATCGTTAAACGAATAAACAGTTGAATTATTGAACAAAACAGCTGAATTGTTGAATCAAGAAAATTAAATTGTTGAACTTGAGACAATTAAATAACTAATATACAAATAAATGAATTGCTGAACAAATTTGTTGAATTAATGAAAAATCAGCAAACTTATTTAACCAAATCGGTAAACAAATAAACAGTTGCATTATTGAACAAAGCAGTTGAATTGTTGAATCAAGAAAAATAGAATTGTTAAACAAATTACTTGATTTAAAAAAGAGCTGAATTATTTAAACAAATTAAATGAAACTTTAAGCAAATAAACAGTCCAATTGTAAAAAACAGATAAATTGTTGAATCAAGAAGAAATGCATTGTTGAATCCAAAACAGTTAAATTATTAATCTACAAATAATTGAATTAATAAATAAATCAGTTGAATTTATGAAAAAATAGCTGAATTATTTCAACAAATTAGTTAAATCGGTAAACGTATAAACAGTTGAATTATTGAATCAAAATGAAATGCATTGTTGAACCTAAAACAATTAAATTATTAATCTACAAATAATTGAATTTCTGAATAAATCAGTTGAATTTATAAAAATATAGCTTAATTATTTAAACAAATTAGTTAAATTTCTAAATAAATAAACAGTTGAATTATTGAAAAAACAATTGAATTAAGAAGAATTGAATTGTTAAACTCGGCACAATTAAATTGCTAATCTACAAATAACTAAATTTCTAAACAAATCGGTTGAGTTAATGCAGAAATAGCTGAATTATTTAAACAAAGCAATTGAATCGTTAAACGAATAAACAGTTGAATTAAGAAGAATTGAATGGTTTAACTCAGAACAATTAAATTACTAATCTACAATTAATTGAGTTCCTAAACAATTAGTTGAATTAATGAAAACACAGCAAAATTATTTAAAGAAATTGGTTGAATCGTTTCACATAAAAACAGGTAAATTATTGCACAAAACAGTTGAATTAATAAAAGAAACAGCTGAATTATCTAAAAGAATTAGTTAAATCGTTAAACGAATAAACAGTTGAATTATTGAACAAAACAGCTGAATTGTTAAATCAAGAAAAATTAAATTGTTGAACTTGAGACAATTAAATAACTAATATACAAATAAATGAATTGCTGAACAAATTTGTTGAATTAATGAAAAATCAGCAAACTTATTTAACCAAATCGGTAAACAAATAAACAGTTGCATTATTGAACAAAGCAGTTGAATTGTTGAATCAAGAAAAATAGAATTGTTAAACAAATTACTTGATTTAAAAAAGAGCTGAATTATTTAAACAAATTAAATGAAACTTTAAGCAAATAAACAGTCCAATTGTAAAAAACAGATAAATTGTTGAATCAAGAAGAAATGCATTGTTGAACCCAAAACAGTTAAATTATTAATCTACAAATAATTGAATTAATAAATAAATCAGTTGAATTTATGAAAAAATTGCTGAATTATTTCAACAAATTAGTTAAATCGTTAAACGTATAAACAGTTGAATTATTGAATCAAAATGAAATGCATTGTTGAACCTAAAACAATTAAATTATTAATCTACAAATAATTGAATTTCTGAATAAATCAGTTGAATTTATAAAAATATAGCTTAATTATTTAAACAAATTAGTTAAATTTCTAAATAAATAAACAGTTGAATTATTGAAAAAACAATTGAATTAAGAAGAATTGAATTGTTAAACTCGGCACAATTAAATTGCTAATCTACAAATAACTAAATTTCTAAACAAATCGGTTGAGTTAATGCAGAAATAGCTGAATTATTTAAACAAAGCAATTGAATCGTTAAACGAATAAACAGTTGAATTAAGAAGAATTGAATGGTTTAACTCAGAACAATTAAATTACTAATCTACAATTAATTGAGTTCCTAAACAATTAGTTGAATTAATGAAAACGAGCAAAATTATTTAAAGAAATTGATTGAATTGGTTCACAAAAAAACAGTTGAATTATTGCACAAAACAGTTGAATTAATAAAAAAACAGCTGAATTATCTAATAGAATTAGTTAAATCGTTAAACAAATAAACAGTTGAATTATTGAACAAAACAGTTGAATTGACGAATCAAGAAGACTTGAATTGTTAAATCCCAAACAATTAAATTATTAATCTACAATTAATTGAATTGCTGAACAAATCAGTTAAATTAATGAAAAACAGCATAATTATTTAAACACATTAGTTTAATCGTTATACAAATAAACAGTTGAATTATTGAATCAAGGAGAATTGAATTGTTAAACCAGGCACAATTAAAATACTAAGCTAAAAAATAATTGAATTCCTGAACAATCAGAAAAATTAATAAAAAAATAGCGGAATTATTTAAACAAATTAGTTGTATTACTAAACAAATAAACAGTTGAATTAATGAACAAAACAGTTGAATTAATAAAAACAGCTGACTTATCTAAAAGAATTAGTTAAATCGTTAAACGAATAAACAGTTGAATTATTGAACAAAACAGCTGAATTGTTGAATCAACAAGAATTGAATTGATTAGCCAGAAGCAATTAAATTATTAATCTGCAAATAATTGAATTTCTGAACAAATCAGCTAAGTTATTTAAACAAATTAGTTGAATAGTTTATTGAATAAACAGTTGAATTATTGAACAAAACAGTTGAATTGACGAATCAAGAAGAATTGAATTGTTAAATCCCAAACAATTAAATTATTGATCCACAATTAATTAAATTGCTGAACAAATCAGTTAAATTAATGAAAAACAGCATAATTATTTAAACACATTAATTGAATCGCTAAACGAATAAACACTTGAATTGTTGAATCAAGAAGAATTGAATTGTTTAACCTGACACAATTAAATTACTAATCTACAAATAATTGAATTCCTGAACAATCAGAGAAATTAATGAAAAAACAGCTTAATTATTTAAATAAATTAGTTGAATTGCTAAACAAATAAACAGTTGAATTATTGAACAAAACAGTTGAATTGTTGAATCAGGAAGAATTGAATTATTAAATCCGAAACAATTAAATTATTAATCTACAAATATTTGAATTGATGAACAAATCAGTTGAATTAATGAAAAACAGCTGAATTATTTAAACAAATTAGTTGAATCGCTTAAAGACTAAACAGTTGAATTGTTAAATCAAGAATAATTGAATTGTTTAACTCGAAACAATTATAAATAATTAATCTACAAATAATTGAATTGCTGAACAAAATAGTTGAATTACTGAAAAAACAGCTGAATTATTTAAACAAATCAGTTGAATCGTCAAACAAATAAACAATTTAGTTATTAAACAAGGCAGTTGAATTGCCGAATCGAGAAGAATTGAATTGTTAAACCCGAAAGAATTATATTCATATTCTAGAAATAATTAAATTGCTGAACAAATCAGTTGAATTAATGAAAAAATAGTTAAATTATTTAAACAAATTAATTGAATCGTTAAACAATTAAACAGTTGAATTATTGTACAAAACAGTTTATTTGTTGAATTTCTTCTTGCTGATTTCTTTGGCGTCTAAGCGTACTGAGCATTGTTAATTAAGTCCCCCAACAAATCGTCCAATCGCGAGACCAAATTTTGCTTTTGTCTGAAAACAGAAATGTCTGGGAAAGAGGATACCAATATCTACCGAGAGGTTTGACTGCAAAACCGAAAATGCGCATCTGATCAACAAAGACAGCAAATCCAATTAAATCAACAAGGTTTATAAGGTTAGAACTGACGTAATTTCTAACCGGACATTTGTGTTAGGAAAAGTCAGTATTTTTAGTGTAATGTTGATGTTAACATTATCAATATTTGTTTCAATAACCGTTGCCCCGATGAAGTCGGCGCCCATGCGTTAAACTGGCTCTACGGTAAGACAGTTGTGCCATCTGTTGGTACCGCGTGGCAGTGCTAAAGGATGATGGCTTCGCCTGATGACAGGTTTCATCTTAACATACAAAAATAATAAATTAATAGTGCGTTGTTTGTGTACACGTCTTTCCGAATCTCGTGGCTCTTCATCACCTGGAAATCTGAATGTTCTGTGGAAATTATTTAAGGTGCCCCCTGCATAGCAGGCAGAAGAATGATTCGCCATATGCATTAGCTGTCAATGTTTATTTATGGAAACCGCAATTTCAACATACAGGTTCCGCTTAAGTTGGCAGCTTTGTCTGGTGATCGCCATGTTGGGGTATTCTGTTCATTTTCATTAAAAATGATTATTCGTAAACAATGTTGATGGTTTTGTGCTGCAAATGATAAAAACAAAGTTTAAATTAGAGTAGTAAATCAGTATGGATCAATTAATGCTTTCTAATTTGAGGAAGCAAGAAGCTATGGATGATGTCGTTCGATCGCAGTGCTATTCGACAACTGAAATTAAAACTGAAATCCCGGACGACATTGATATTAAATTGGAAGACTTACATCATGCGATTGAGATTGAAGATTCTCCTTTTCCGGAATCACAAGAGTACGGCGAGTTTAAACCTAATCTTTATGGAAATTATGGATACAATGACACTTGTAAGTTAAAATTTATTGATGCGAAGGTATTTGTGTGTGCGATTTGCGACTTAAAATTTTTACGTAAAGGTGACTTAAAGCGGCATTTAAAAACTCATACTCTCGAGAAGCCCTTTGCGTGCCATATTTGTGACTTTAAATGTCTTCTTAAAGGTAACCTAAAAATTCATGTGAAAACGCACACTGGTGAGAAGCCGTTCGCGTGTGACCTCTGTAGCTACAAATGTTCACAGAAGGGAAATCTAAAAGTTCACTTAAAAACTCATACCGGCGAGAAACCATATGGGTGTAAATATTGCGACTTCAAAAGTGCACAGAAAGGAAGTTTAAAAAATCACTTGGCGACCCACACAGGTGAGAAACCGTTCGAGTGTGAGCACTGCGACTTCAAATGCGCTCAAAAGGGAAGTTTGAAAGTTCATTTGACAACGCACACAGGCGAAAAGCCATTCGAATGCGAACTGTGCGATTATAAATGCGCACAAAAGGGAAGTCTGAAAGTTCACTTTAAAACACACACTGGTGAAAAACCATTTGAATGTGAGTTTTGTGACTTCAGATGTGCACAAAAGGGCGGATTAAAGGTCCACTTGACAACCCACACAGGAGAAAAACCTTTTGAATGCGAACTGTGTGATTTTAAGTGTGCTCAAAGGGGAAGTTTGAAGGTTCATTATAAAACCCACACGGGGGAGAGGCCCTTTGCTTGTGATCTTTGTGACTACACGTGTTCGCAGAAAGGAAGTTTGAAAGTTCATATAACAACCCACACGGGCGAGAAGCCGTTCGAGTGCCATATTTGTAGCTTTAAGTGTGCACAAAAAGGAAGCTTAAAGGTTCACATGAAAACTCACACGGGTGAGAAGCCGTTTTTCTGCGAGATGTGTGACTATCGGTGTTCGCAAAAGGGAAGTCTGAAAGTTCACTTTAAAACCCACACGGGAGAGAAGCCGTTTGAGTGTGAAATGTGTGATTTTAAATGTGTTCAAAAAACAAATCTCACAACTCACTTAAAAACGCATACCGGTGAGCGACCGTACACATGCATGCTCTGCGACTATAAATGTTCACAGAAGGGAAGTTTGAAAATCCATTTGAAAACGCATACGGGCAGGAAACCGTACGCATGTGAAATTTGCGATTTTAAATGTACACTGAAAGGAAATCTGAAAGTTCATTTTGGTACTCACACTGGCGAAAAGCCATATTCGTGTAGATTTTGTGACTACAAATGTTTGCAAAAGGGAAGTTTAAAAAATCATTTACTGACTCATACGGGCGAAAAACCGTATGCGTGTGATATTTGTGACTACAGATGTTCGCTGAAGGGAAATTTAAAAGTTCATGCGAGAACTCATACCGGCGAAAAACCTTTTGCGTGCCATATGTGCGACTATCGGAGTGCCCAGAAAGGAAGTTTAAAGGTCCACATAAAAATTCACGGGATCGAAACCATTTGGTTGTAATCGCTTTAAGTGTTACAGCTTGTAGGTACCAACGTAAAATTTCTTACGACAGCAGCAGTTGGCTTAGGAATTATGAAATGCAATGTTACTGTAAATTTAGGCTTAAATAAAATATGTACATTTAAAATTGTATTAATTGTGTCACGGAAATTTTTAAGAAAGTAGGAGAAATTCACACTTTGACCAGAGAAAATTCTGTAAAATTTCAAAAAAATTTAATTAAAAAAAAAAATAAAATAAAAGATAGGTAAATTTACCAATTATAATGAAGGAAAATGTGGAAAAGGCAGAGAATTTGTTCAGAAAATTAATAACTCAAGTCTTTTGTTTAATTAATCAGCTGTTGTGTTCTATAATTAACTGCTTATGCAACAATTCAAATATTTTGTTTTGAAAATTTAATTGGTTTTGGTTTAATAATTTAATATTTCAGTCGTTTTAGGTTTTACAATGCAATTGTATTGTTCAAAATGCAACAACTTTGTCAATAATTCAGCTGTTTGGTTAAATAATTCAACTGCTTTTTCAGCAATTCAATTGATTTTAGATTACCAATTGTTTCAGTTTCAACAATTTAATTATCCTTGATTCAACAATTCAACTGTTTTGTTCAATAATTTAGCTGTTTTTGTTTAATAATTTGGTCTTTTGGTACATTAATGCAACTGATTTGTTCATTAAATCAACTGTTTCGTTTACTAATTCTACTGATTTGGTTTAATAAATTCAGCTGTTTTGCCAATAATTCAGCTGTTTAGCAATTCAATTTTTTTTAAATTGATAATTTAATTGTTTATGATTGTTCAATATTTCAATTACATTTGATTCAACTGTTTTGTTCAATAATTTAATTGGTTATGATTTAATAATTCGATCGTTTTTTGTTTTATAATTTGGTGTTTTTTGATTCAACAATGCAACTGTTGTGTTCAATAATTCAACTGTTTTGTTCAGCAATTTAGTTAATTTTAGAATAATGATTTTAGTTGTTTTGGGTTTAACAATTTAGTTATCTTTAATTCAACTGTTTTGTGCAATAATTTAGTTTTTTGTTTAATAATTCAGCTGTTTGGTTCAATATTTAACTTGTTTTATCAACAATTCAAATGTTTTTGATTTGATTTTTTTGAACAACAATGCAACAACTGTTTTGTTCAATAATTCAACCGTCTTGTTTACTAATTCAACTGATTTGTTTAAAAACTCCAGCTGTTTTGTCAATAATTCAACTGTTTCGTTTAATAATTCAACTGATTTGTTTAATATATTTAGCTGTTTTGCTAATAATACAGCTGTTTGTTTAAATAATTCAACTGCTTTGTTTGGCAATTCAATGTTTTTTTAAAGTAATAATTTAATTGTTTAGGGTTCACCAGTTAATTATTTGTAATGCAACTGTTTTCTGCAATAATTTAGCTGTTTTGTTCAATATTTAAATAATTTAATTAACAATTCAAACATTTTTGGTTTTATCATTTAATTGTTTTTATTTATAAATTCGATCGTTTTTTGTTTAGAAATTTTGTTTTTTTTATATACAACAATGCAACTGTTTTGTTCAATAATTCAACTGTTTCGTTTAATAATTCAAGTAATTTGTTTAATAAATTCAACTATTTTGTCAATAATTCAATAAAACCAATTTAATTTGTTTTGATTTAATGATTCGATCGTTTTTTGTTTATTATGTGGTCTTTTTTGGTACAACAATGTAACTGTTTTATTCAATAATTCAGCTGATTTATTTAATAAATTCAGCTGTTTTGCCAATATTTTAGCTGTGTGGTTAAATAATTAAACTAATTTGTCCAGCATTTAATTTTTTTTTAAATTAATAATTTAAATGTTTAGGATATAACAATTTAATTATTTTTGATTCAACAATTACAGTTTTTTTCAATAACTCGGCTGCTTTGTTCAATATTTAATTGATTTAACTAACAAATAAAAAATTTGGTTTGATAATTGAACGAAATGGTTTTTATTTAATAATTCGATCATTTTTGTTTAGAAATTTGTTTTTTTTTATACAGCAAAGCAACTGTTTGGTCAGTAATTCAACTGTTTCATTTAATAATTCAATTGATTTGTTTAATAAATTCAACTATTTTTCGATTAATACATTAATAATTGTTTTGGATTCAACAATTCGATTACCCTTGATTCAACGATTCAACTGTTTTGTTCTAATTTAGCTGTTTCTTTCAACAATTTAATAATCAACTGATTTAATTGACAATTAAAAATTTTTGGTTTGATAATTTTATTGATTTTAATTTAATAGCTCGATCGGTTTTTGTTTAATAATTCGGTTTTTTTGTTAAATAAATCAATTGTTTCATTTAATAATTTAAGTAATTTATTTAATAAATTCAGCTGTTTTGCCAATAATTTAGCTGTTAGGTTAAATAATTAAACTACTTTGTTCAGCATTCAATTTTTTTTTAAATTAATAATTTAATTGTTTAGGATATAACAATTTAGTTATTTTTGATTCAACAATTACAGTTTTTTTCAATAACTCGGCTGCTTTGTTCAATATTTAAATGATTTAATTAACAAATAAAAAATTTTGGTTTGATAATTGAACGAATTGGTTTTTATTTAATAATTCGATCGTTTTTGTTTAGAAATTTGTTTTTTATACAGCAAAGCAACTGTTTGGTCAGTAATTCAACTGTTACATTTAATAATTCAATTGATTTGTTTAATAAATTCAACTATTTTTCGATTAATACATTAATAATTGTTTTGGATTCAACAATTCAATTACCCTTGATTCAACGATTCAACTGTTTTGTTCTAATTTAGCTGTTTCTTTCAACAATTTAATAATTAACTGATTTAATCGACAATTAAAAATTTTTGTTTTGATAATTTAATTATTAGTTTTAATTTAATAGCTCGATCGGTTTTTGTTTAATAATTTGGTTTTTTTTGTTAAATAAATCAACTGTTTCATTTAATAATTTAAGTAATTTATTTAATAAATTCAGCTGTTTTGTCAAAAATTTAATAAAACCAATTTAATAGGTTTTGATTTAATGATCCAATCGCTTTTTGTTTAATAATTTTGCCCTTTTTGGTACATTAATGCAACGGATTTGTTGATTAAATCAACTATTTCGTTTACTAATTCAACTGATTTCTTTAATAAATTCAGCAGTTTTATCAAAAATTGAATAAAACCAATTTAATTGGTTTTGATTTAATGGTTTGATTGTTTTTTGTTTAGAAATTCGTTTTTTTTTGATACAGTAAAACAACTGTTTGTGCAGTAATTCAACTGTTTAATTTAATAATTCAATTGATTTGTTTAATAAATTCAACTGTATTGCTAATATTTCAGCTGTTTGGTTAAATAATTCAACAGCTTTGTTCAACAATTCAACTATTTTCGATTAATACTTTAATTGTGTTGTGTTCAACAATTCAATTACCTTTGATTCAACGATTCAACTGTTTTGTTCTAATTCATCTGTTTCTTTCAACAATTCAATAATTATCTGATTTAATCGACAATTTAAATATTTTTGTTTTGATAATTTAATTGGTTTTAATTTAATAACTCGATCGGTTTTGTTTAATAATTCGGTTTTTTTTGTTCAATAATTCCATTGTTTTGTTTAATAATTCAAGTAATCTGTTTAATAAATTTCGCTGTTTTTTCAATAATTCAATGAAACCAATTTAATTGGTTTTGATTTAACGATTCGATTGTTTTTTGTTTTATAATTTGGTCTTTTTGGTATTATACATTAATGTAACTGCTTTGGTCATTAAACGAACTGTTTCGTTAATAATTCAACTGATTTGTTTAATAAATTCAGCTTTTTTGTCAATAATAATTCAATAAAACCAACTTAATTGGTTTTAATTTAATGATTTTATCGGTTTGTGTTTATAATTTGTTGTTTTTGGAACAACAATGCAACAACTGTTTTGTTCTATAATTCAACCGTTTCGTTTACTAATTCAACTGATTTATTTAAAAACTGCAGCTGTTTTGTCAATAATTCAGCTGTTTGGTTAAACAATTCAACTGCTTTATTCAGCAATTTAGTTAGTTTTAGATTAATAATTTCAGTTGTGTTGGGTTCAACAAAACAATTCAATTATTTTTGATTCATCATTTGTTTGATGATTCAGCTGCTTGGTCCAATATTTCAGCTGTTCTGTTCAATAATTTAGCTGTTTTGTCAATAATTCAATAAAACCAATTTAATTGGTTTTGATTTAATGATCAGATCACTTTTTATTTAATAATTTGGTCTCTTTTGGTATATTAATGCAACTGATTTCTTCATTAAATAAACTGTTTCGCTTACTAATTCAACTGATTTGTTTAATAAATTCAATGTTTGGTTAAATATTTAAACAGCTTTGTTCAGCAATTCAATTTTTTTTTTAATTAATAATTTAATTATTCTTGATTCAACTGTTTGGCTCAATATTTAAGTGGTTTAATCAACGATTCAATTATTTATGGTTTAACAATGTAATTGGTTTTGATTTAATAATTCGATGGTTTTTTTGTTTAATAATTCAGTCTTTTGGCTACAACAATGCAACTGTATCAATAATTCAGTTGTTTTGTTAATAATTCAATAAAGCCAATTTAATTGGCTTTGATTTAATGATGCAATCGCTTTTAGTTTAATAATTTAGTCTCTTTTAGTACATTAATGCAACTGATTTGTCATTAAATCATCTGTTTCGTTTACTAATTCAACTGATCTGTTACATTAATGCAACTGATTTGTTCATTAAATCAATTGTTTTATTTCCTAATTCAACTGATTTGTTACATTAATTCAACTGATTTGTTTATTAATCAACTGCATCGTTGAGTAATTCAACTGATTTGTTTAATAAATTCAGCTGTTTTCTCAATAATTCAATAAAATCAATTTAATTAGTTTTGATTTAATAATTTGATCGTTTTTTTGTTTTATAATTTGGTCTTTTTTAGTTTTATTCAATAATTCAACTGTTTCGTTTAATAATTCAAACGATTTGTTTAATATATTCAGCTATTTTGCTAATAATACAGTTGTTTGTTTAAATAATTTAATTGCTTAGTTTTCACCAATTAATTATTTTTAATGTAACTGTTTTCTGCTATAATTTTGTTGTTTGGTTCAATATTTAAATAATTAAATTAACAATTCAAACATTTTTGGTTTTATAATTTAATTGTTTTTTATTTAAAAATTCGATCGTTTTTTGTTTTGAAATTTTGTTGTTTTTTTTAAAACAATACAACTGTTTTGTTCAATACATCAACTGTTTCGTTTAATAATTCAAGTAATTTGTTTAATAAATTCAACTATTTTGTCAATAATTCAATAAAACCAATTTTATTGGTTTTGATTTAATGATCCTATCGCTTTGTGGCTAATAATTTGTTCTTTTTTTTTGGTACATTAATTCAACTGATTTATTGATTAAATCAACTGATTTGCTTACTGGTTCAACTGATTTGTTTAATACTTTTGAGGTTTGAAACCTAATTGGTTTTGATTTAATGATTCGATCGTTTTTTGTTTATAATTTGGTCTTCTTTGATACAATAATGTAACTGTTTTATTCAATAATTTAACTGTTTTGTTTAATAATTCAACGGATTTGTTTAATATATTTAGCTGTTTTGCTAATAATACAGATGTTTTTTTAAATAATTCAACTGCTTTGCTCGGCACTACAGTTCTTTTTAAATTAATAATTTAATTGTTTGGGATTGAACAACTTACTTTAACTTAATGCAACTGTTTTATTCAATAATTTAACTGATTGATTCAATATTTAAATAATTTCATTAACAATTCAAACATTTTTTGTTTGATAATTCGAACGTTTTTTGTTTAGAAATTTGTTTTTTTTGATTCTTTAATAAATTCAGCTGTTTTGTCAAAAATTCAATAAAACCAATTTAATTGGTTTTGATTTAATGGTTTAATCTTTTTTTGTTTATAATTTGGTCTTTTTTGGTACAGCAATGTAACTGTTTTATTTAATGAATTCAGCTGTTTTGCCAATAATTTAGCTGTTTGGTTAAAGAATTAAGCTACTTTGAATCAGCAATTCAATTTTTTTTAAATTAATAATTTAATTGTTTAGGGTTTAACAATTTTTAATTATTTTGTATACAACAACTCAACTGTTTTGTTTAAATAATTCGGCTGCTTTGTTTAATATTTAAACGATTTAATTAACAATCAAAAAAATTTGGTTTGATAATTGAATGAATTGGTTTTTATTTAATAATTCGATCGTTTTTTGTTTAGAAATTCGTTTTTTTTTATACAGCAAAGCAACTGTTTGGTTAGTAATTCAACTGTTTCATTTAATAATTCAATTGATTTGTTTAATAAATTCAACTATTTTTCGATTAATACATTAATTGTTTTGGATTCAACAATTCAATTACCTTTGATTCAACTTCTTCTTCAACTGTTTCTTTCAACAATTTTATAATGAACTGATTTAATCGACAATTAAAAATTTTTGGTTTGATAATTTCATTGGTTTTAATTTAATTTATTTATTTAATAATTTGATCGGTTTTTGTTTAATAATTCGGGTTTTTTGTTAAATAAATCAACTGTTTCATTTAATAATTCAAGTAATTTGTTTAATAAACTCTGCTGGTTTGTCAATAATTCAATAAAACCAGTTTAATTGATTTTTTTTTAACGTTTGATCTTTTTTTTGTTTTATAATTTGGTCTTTTTGGTATTATATATTACATTAATGCAACTGCTTTGGTCATTAAATGAACTGTTTCGTTAATAATGCAACTGATTTGTTTAATAAACTGATTTATTTAATAAATTCAGCTCTTTTGTCAATAATTCAATAAAACTAACTTAATTGATTTTAATTTAATGATTCGATCGGTTTGTGTTTATAATTTGTTCTTTTTGGAACAACAATGCAACTGTTTTGTTTAATAATTCAACTGATTTGTTTAAAAATTCAGCTGTTTTGTCAATAATTCAGCTATTTAATTTATGCCCGATTTCTTCACTCTTAGTTGTCTTAAAGTTATTAGCAAACTTCAAGTTAAATTGACAAAATAACCAATCAGATGACAAAAAAAATAAATCAATCGTCTGATTGGTTATTTTGTGAATTTAACCTGAAGTTTGCTAACTTGAAGATAACTATGAGTGAAGAAATCGGGCATTAATAATTTAACTGCTTTATTCAGCAATTTAGTTAGTTTTAGATTAATAATTTTAGTTGTTTTGGGTTCAACAATTCAGTTATCCTTGATTCAACATTTGTTTGATGATTCAGCTACTTGGTTCAGTATTTCAGTTGTTCTGTTCAATAATTTAGCTGTTTTGTTTAATAATTTAGATGCATGGTTGAATAATTGAACTGGTTTGTTCAACAATTCAATTATTTTTGGTTTATTAATTTATTTGTTTTTTTTATTCAATAATGCAATTATCTTTTTGGTAGTTTCTTAGCAATTCAACTGTTCTGTTCAATAATTCAGCTGTTTCTGTCACAATTCAACAGGTTTTATTCTGCTGCTTTTTAAACAATTCATCTGTTTTATGAAACAAGCTAATAACAAAAGTGCAACTGTTTTGTTGCTTTGTTTAATAAATTAAGCCATTTTGTTTAACAATTTAACTGATTTGTTTAACAATCATATGTTTTGGTACCCCAAACCTACTATATTTTATCTCTAGTTACGCAGTTTTATAAAATCCCCTGTACACTACAACGGCGTTAGCAATAGGATAAAATTAAACATCAATAGTAAATCCCCCCCCTCCGAGTTACCACTGCATACGTCACAATTGGGCGAATTATTTCATTGAATATGAGAAGTTGGTTCTGGAGCCAGTTTGCTACTGGGGTTTAGGAAGGGGGCAGAGCTGCCATTGCGCTTCTTTCTTTTTGGCTTATGAATTTTATGTTTACCCCCCCCCCCCCCCCGAAGTTCCTTGTTCAGTATTACCCCAGGTATTTGGAGGTATCTATTTAAGGGATAGATGCTGTAGTTGGACTAGGATCTCTTCATTGATTCTGCGAACTGATTTGTACTGCAGTCTTCACACTTTTTGTAAGGAATTTTTATAGTGAGGAGGCATTTTCAAATGTTTATGAGATTATTTTATTGGTTGTACACTTTTTTTGTTCAAATGTCAAAACGACGATGACCGCGACCTATTGCACAGCAAGGGCTCCAGCAAAGCCTCCACGGACACCCAAACAACCAGAACTGAAGCACTACTTATCCATAAAAAACACAATTGACTCCCACCATCTGGATCCGTCTACCAACCACGATAATGAAAACGACTCAAGACAACTCGTGCAACTCAAACCTTCCAATCCACATCACGGATTCAACCATATCCTCGGAAAATCGCCAATAAAAATTAACACTAAAAACATCTACCCCCAATTCAGACGGTTAAAAATTCTTAATGGCGAAGGTAGAATAAAATTATAAACTGGCTTGCACGAGTGTAACGTAGAAAATGAAAAAAATGTGTAAGTTTGCCATAAATAACCCATAAATTTGTTTAAAGTTCCAAAATAGGGTATTTAGGGTCTCACAGCGCCGGCCATGTTAGATTATTAAACGTCACCCTTGCGCAAGATCATACCCTGTATTCTATTAACCTTGGTATTTGCTGTTACCCTGTATATAATTTCGTTATTTCAAAGTTATCAGTCTGTCATAGTTTGAAAACATCATAACCTCGTTTTCATTTTGCTTTTAGTATACAAAGCATGAAGAAAAGAATGAATGGAAAAAGAATTTCTAGCAAATAACCAGAAGGCGATATTTGAAATGGCAAGTGCAGATGTAAATCGTCCTGATTCTCAAATGCTTAATGGACCGACAGTTTTTACTACTCAACCCGAAGGGATGGTTTCGCAACCAACAATATCGTCTGAAAAAATAGAGGTAGCAATCCAAGTGAAGGCGTAAGTGTACGACCATATCTGTCGCTCAGACCCATGAATGAACTTTTGGAAGTACCATTGGATCCTCTTGTAAGTTTTTCAGGCGAACAAAGCAAGAAGAGGAAAAAATCACCATGTAAACTTCAAGTGGAATCTAAGTTGACGAATGATTCTGTCAAAAGTAAATCAAATGTTCAAATTAAGGTTGTACCTGTTTCGGACAAAAATAAACTCGAGGTGATTGAATCGAACAGCAATAAGGCAAGTTCTTCCTCCGAAAATGACAATTCTTTGTTAAAAGACGGTATCATAATGGACGATGATGAAGTAGATAGGATGGATTTAAACCAGGTATTAGACAAAGCCTTTCAATATAAAGACAATTTGCTGGATAATTTCAGAAATCAAATTTTCGTTGGTAACTTACCATCTTCGATAAAAAAGTTGCACGTTTCTAAATTTTTTGAACGATATGGAAGGATTCTGGATTTAACATTGATACGTTCTAAGAGCCTCAAGACAGTTATCTGTTTTATAACGTAAGTTATGTTGACCGAGTTTTTATATAAAATTCACCGATTATTTTAGTTACAAAGAAACAAAATCTGTTCGTGACTCTTTGGAAACTAATGGTATAGTTTATCTCGGACGCAACCTTCGTGTGTCCAGAGTTGGACGTGGGCGAGTGATAGTGGATTCCACTATTGTGGTTACTAATTTGCCAGAAGGTGAGTCAAATTAGAAAGTTGAATAAGTAATTTTTTAAAAAAACAATTTTAGGAACAACAAACCAAGATCTCTATAACTTATTTGAAACTTGTGGTCTAATTAAATCTCCGTACTTGGTTAAAGAAAATGGAAAGTTACTAGCATACGTAACATTTGAATTGAAGGTCTCGGCTTCTTATGCATTACTTTTAAAAAATTTTGTATTAAGAGGCCGCCAACTAAATTTACATGCATACACGGTGGGTTAAATTTTTGGTGCTTGAAGATTTTTGATTAATTTTATACTTTTTTAGAACCAAAGAGAAAAACAGGGACTTTCAAAATATATTGTGTAAGAATTTTAAATATTGAAGCATAGTCGTGGTTATTTATTTTGATACTTAATAAAAATATTTTTTAATCTACTTGAAAGAAAGAGCGTAATTGATGTTTCGAGTTATGTTTGAGACATTTGAGGTATTACATGCTCGAGAGCCCTCTTGAGAGAATCAGACAACGTCGCAGGACGTTCTAAAACCAATTTATATATTCTTGATTCAAAATAGTTCAAATAGGTTGTGCAAATTGATGCATTTTATTTTCGTTTGGACATCTTCTCATTTCGAAATTTTTAGAAAATTCAAATGTTTAATTGACATACTTTCATGAAAAAGTCAGCGAATTTCTGACTTTTAAGTTTTATTTTTAAAATTATAATTATTTAAAAAAAAATTTCCACTTGAGGCAGCGAAAATTCTTTAAAATTACAACAAATTTAATTTAATTCAAAAAAAAATGAAAATTGCGTTTTAATATTAGGATGCACTTTCTTTAGTCAATCCCGAGGTCAATCCATATTTAATTTTTAAAATTTACCAAATATGGGGAAGGGTAAGATACCTGAACTTCGATTTTTAAAGCTAATTATGAATGACGAGGGTCTAATCAGCACATAAAAAAAAGTAAAATTTGGATTCGGTCCACAAACTTGGGCTTCGCAACAATTAAAAATACATCCCCGAGTCCGGCAGAACTGATGTGACACTATCTAAGTTTTACAAATTTTAATGATGGAAAAAGTGGAGAATACTGAGAAATTGTTTTATTGTTAATTGTATTTGGTTTAATAATTCGACTCTTTTGTTGAATTAATCCTAAAATTGGGTCCTATTTTGTACAACAATGCAACTGTTTTGTTCAAAAAGGCAACTGTTTTTGTTCAATAATTCAACCGCTTTGTTCGGCAATTCAATTCTTTTTAAATTATTAATTTAATTGTTTAAGATTCAACAATTTAATTATCCTTGACTCAACAGTTCAACTGTTTTGTTCAATAATTCAGCTGTTTGGTTCAATATTTAAATGATTTGATTAGCAATTCAAACATTTTTGGTTTGATAATTTAATTGGTTTTTATTTAATAATTCGATTGTTTTTTGTTTAGAAATTTGGTTTTTTTGATACAACAATACAACTGTTTTGTTCAATAATTCAACTGTTTTATGGAAAAAGCTAATATCAAAATACGAAAAGTGCAAATGTTTAATAAATTCAGCCCTAATTTAATTGTTTTTATTTAATAATTCGGTGTTTTTGTGTACAACAATGCAACTATTGTGTTCAACTGTTTTGTTCAGCAATTTAGTTAGTTTTAGATTAATAATTTCAGTTGTTTCGGGTTCTACAATTCAGTTATTTTTAATTCAACTGTTTTGTTTAATAATTCAGCTGTTTGCTTCAATATTTAACTTGTTCAATCAACAATTCAAATGTTTTTGGTTTAATTTTTTGGAACAGCAATGCAACTGCTTTATTCAATAATTCAATTGTTTTATTCAATCAATCAGTTGTTTGGTTCAATAATTCAACTGCTTTGTTTAGCAATTCAACTGTCTCTTTTATAATTCTGCGCGTTTTACAACTATTAGGTTGGTTTTTAACCAATTTAACTGCTTTATGGAAAAAGCTAATATCAAAATACCAAAAGTGCAACTGTTTAATAAATTCAACCGTTTTATTTAACAATTCAACTATTATGGGTATAATACGAGTCTCCGAGGGTAGACCTCCGGTCTAACTCATGCAGGATATTATCCCATCGAACGGTATAAAAGTGTTCCTCACGTCCAAAGCCACAACAAGAACAGGGCAGAGTACGGCAGGCCAGACTCAAAATTAAAAAATTTCCTATAGAAATGAAAGCAAATTATGAAAGAGAATATAATTAGAAATATTATGAACTATGGACGATTCAAAAATTTTGACGTTTAGGCATTAAAAATCAAAAATTGCAATACGTTTCTATGATAGGCTAAATTCGAACCTCAAGCCCCGCCCATTTTGAATTTTTTTTATTTTACACAAAATCATGTATTTTATCACTTTTTTGATGCAGTCGTGCAGTTATGTCAAATTATACCTTGCAATTTAAAAAATAGCAGATGTATTTTCAAATAACTTAAAAAATTGCTTTACATAAAAAATATTTTTTAAATTACAACCTTAATATATAAAAGTGAATGTTTGTATGTCCGTCCCATAAAATTCTCCCCAACGGAAAGCTCTAACGAAGTGAAATTTTAACTGGTGATTCTTATACAAATTCTTAGGTCAACGCCGCTAATCCCACCTCTAAGCACTGTCCCAAAAGAATTTTACTAACAAATCCATAAATTTCATAGCAAATTTTTTTACCCAAGTACCCAAAATCGATAAAATTTTCATAAAAATTTAAAATGCGATGTCGACAATAAATTACTTAATTTAAAATTCAACTGTTTTATGGCAAAGTCCCATCAAAATACCGGCAACGAAAAATTTAAACCCGTTTTATGAAATTTTCAACTGGTGATTGTTAATACGAATCTCGAGGTAGACCCGGTCTATTCTCACAATATTATTCCATCAACGTAAAAATTTTCCTCAATCCAAAGCCACAATTATTACAGGCAGAGTACGGCCCAGATCAAAATTTTCCCTATAAAATGAAAGAAATTATGAAGAGAAATTATAATTAGAAATATTATAACAACGATCAAAATTTGGAGTTTAGGCATTAAAATTCAAAAATTGAATACGTTTCAAATGATAGGCTAAATTCAAACCCTCAGCCCCTGCCCATTTGAATTTTATTTTACAAAAATCATGTTTTTTTCAACTTTATTATGCGTCTGCACTTTGCCCAAATTTTTGCAATTTAAAAAATAGCGGTATTTTCAAATAACTTACAGAAATTGCTTTACTAAAATATTTTAAATTCAACCTTAATAATAAAAGTGAGTTATGTATGTGCCCCATTTCTCCCAAGAAAGTTTAAAAAGGAAATAACGGGGATTTTATACAAATTCTTGTCAGACCCGTATTCCTCAAATCACCCCAAAAGAATTTTACTAAAAATTAAATTTCATGCAAATTTTTTCCCAAGTACCCAAAATCGAAAAATTTTATAAAATTACAAGCGATGTACAAATTTGTTAATCTTAAATATAAAACAAAATTTGAAAACTTTTTCCGCCCTAAAACTCCGGAACGAAAATTTAACAATGAAATTTCAAATGGTGATTCTGAAAAACTGGAGGTTTCCAAAAATTTCAGTAAAAGAAAAGCAATCCCCTATTCAATTAATTCTAGACACTTCCTTTTGCAAAGATTTTCTATCTATTAGACTAATTTAAGCTAACGGTGAGAAAATTATCTTCCCTAGCAAATAGGAAGATATTAAAATCTTCTATTACTTCTGATGATAATAGGATGGAATAATTTATGTGCATTGTTTCCCAAAACACTAAAAAGGTCTACTGAATTTTCTAAATTAAAATGTTTTCAGCCAGTGGTTCAAATTTCTAAAAGCTTTAATTTTCAAAAATTTACGTGCCTGGATACATTAAAAGTGGAAGAGTACAGATTAGAAAACACGCTTGTAAAGACCGCGGGGTGGGGAAGAGCTACACTCAAATTGTAAAACAAATTTGAAAAAGATTGACCGTGTACCTTGGGAGATAATCGGATTTGAAATTTTGAATTTAACATGTAAAAGCATAGGAACTCAGTAAAAGTTTAGAATTTCCGTAAAATAAAATAGTTAAATCCATGTCAGACGCATAAAAATTAGTCTACGTGTAGGATAATATCTTACAAAATGGCAAAAAAATTAAAAATTTTGACCATTTGGTTTGTCCGTAAATAATTTTTGAATATGATGCGATTTGATTTCTGAAAAACCGTATAAGTTTGGCATCGTCGCATAAATTAAAAAAGTTTTATGTCAGTGTCAATTTTAAAAGTTGGGTTTATTTTCTAAAATAAACGATGGCGGAACTTATAAAGTCGGAACAGACAATAAAGCCTAAACCCTGAAAAGAAGAAGAAGAAGGTTTATTTTCTATTTCAAATGAAATATAAATCAATTTGGCGGAAAACCATCGTTCAAAGTGCGGCCATTCGATGGAAAATAAGAAAGAAGGTTTGGTGCAATGTTATTACGGTATAATTTTCGTATGGTGCAAATAAAATAGAAAAATGTATTTGTTTAAGAGATAAATTTTGTCAGTTGATAATAATCCCTTCTTCTAATTCTTCAGCCAGTTATTGTGCACTCAAAATGCTAAACTTCCTTTACGGCGTGTCAATCTGTGGACTATGGGAAGGCAACAAGAAACCAACCGTCAGCCTGACTTTGGCCATGTTGATTGTCTATGCATTATATAAATGTATGGCACTCGAAGAAAATATTTTTAATGGAAAGTTTTATTACTAATTTTAATAAAAAATAAAATTAATTAAAATAGAAAAACTTAAAATCGTGGTTCGATCCAACCATCACGTGTGTATGAGGACGGACGCTAGATAATCACGCCATGAGCCTATTATCAATTATTTTCTACACAAACTATAATTATGAAAAGACTTGAGTTTTCCAAAAGCGTACTTTTGGAATATGATTGCAAAAGTATAGATTACGGTGTTGATAAAATTTCATCTTGTAATAAATTGCCCACGTGACACAAAATATTATTTAAATATATTTGCGTTTGATTATTTAATTTAAAAAGAGTGCTAGATTAATAATTTATATTATAACTTATTGCGGGTGCCAAATATGAAACATCGTATATGATCCGTGAGTCAAATGAGTTATTGTAAATTCTTGAATAAATCGATATGTTGAAATAAAACAATCGATTTTAATCCTACACATTCGTTTTAATATTATAACTAGCAATCCATTATAACAATTTTAAAGCTTAATAACAATATTTTATGCATTAGTCACTCAAAAACTAGATGGATCTGCAACTACCTTAAGTTCTTCTTTAAAACAATATAATAATACAATAATAATTTAAATGCAAGATCGAGACTGGAGGTTTGAGGAGACCCCCCCCCAGAAAACTAAAGCGCTATCATAAAGGTTCTTTATAATTTGTAAATATTTAATGTTTTTTCTTTCGATAGCGAGGCACTGGAGGGTGTTCCACACCCCAGACCCCGGTCAGTTCAGTTTATTTCTATGCAAAAATTAATTGAAGATTTCAGCATATTGTGTGGTGATATAGGAACCCAACTGATTTGGAATACCCCCAGATCCCTCCCCCGGTCAATGTAGTCTATTTTCAGCACAAGTGACGAGAAAATGTTAGCATATCTGCATGGTGGTTCGTACATACTGAAATCTTCAATTAACTTCTAAGAAAAATAAACTGCATAGACCGGGGGGTCTGGGGGGTGTGGAACACCCTCCAGTGCCTCACTATCGAATGGCAAAACATTAAATATTTACAAATTATAAAAACCTTGATGATAGCGCTTTAGTTTTCGGCGGGGGGGGGTCTTTTAAAACAATATAATAATACAATCATTTAAATGTAAGATCGAGACTGGAGGTTTGAGGGCCCCCCAGAAAACTAAAGTGCTATCATAAAGGTTCTTTATAATTTGTAAATTCGTTATGATTTGTAAATATTTAATGTTTGTTTCCACACCCCAGTCAGTTCAGTTTATTTCTATGCAGAAATTAATTGAAGATTTCAGCATATTATTTCAGCAATTTGAGTGTGGGTTGAGGGGGGGGGTGCTCCACACACATAAAAATTTTTATAATATAAACTTACTAAAATAAACACTTCTATTTACTTTGTACCAAGACGTACCTTTCGCCATGTCTACAAATATCGAAATTGGAATTCTGTAACTACTCTCTTATTGGTTAAGTTTTTTAAACCTAAAATTTAAATTGTACAGTCGACCATACGAGGTATATACATTAGGTATTTAAGATACGTAATTATAAAGTGGAAATGAATCAAAATTGAACCCACACCTGGATAGAATTTCATAAATTTAAATCCCAGGCGAAGCCGGGTATTCTGCTAGTATTTATATAAGAAACCGGCAGGGGGGAACACTGTTAAAAATTAGTGTTCTATAATGTTTAAAATTTAAAGTATATAAAAATTTATTTAGTCAATTTATGTAAAGTACAGTAGAACCTCGATATATCGAACCTCAAAGGGAAGGAGAAAACTTCAAATTATCGAGGATTTCGATATTTCAAAGTTCGATTTATCGAGGTGATTTCTGACTGAGTTCGATTTATAAAGGTTGTAATATGAGCGATGTCGTTCAAAGAACGAACTTAGTTTCGTCTAATAAACAACTTCGGTGCAGTATGTACCTATAGAGGTTTTTCCATAAAAACTTCGATTAATCTAAGTTCGAGACATCAAGGTTCCATTTATTATACAAAGTAGTTTAATTATTAAATGCAACAGTTGAATTACTAAATCGAAACCAATTAAATTTTCAAATAAAAAATATTTGAATAATTCAATTAATTATTTAACCAAACAGCTGATTTACTAAACAAAGCAGCTGAATTAGAACAGTAGAATTATATAACAAAATAGTTGCAGTAGTTTGGACAAAGCCGTTACATTATTTAACAGAAAACGATTGAATTATTAAACCAAAAACAATTAAACAGGGTTTTCACTGAAGTTTTCAAAACAAATTCTTTGAATTTTTCGATAAATTAAATATGGATCGACTGAACAAAATGCATCCTAATATAGAAAAACAGCTTAATACAAACTAAAAATATTATTTTCGTTGTAATAAATCCAAACCGTAATTTTTTTAAATTAAATTTGCATGTTTTGAAATTAACGAACTTTTCCCAGTGTTAATTCATGACTTGTTCCTTGATTTTTCCATAGACAAAATTTACACAATTTTAAACCCCGATTCTAGGTTATTCCGGACAAGTGGAAAACCTAAGTAGTGATTATATGAGATTCATTTTTTTTTGTTATCAACCACCGATATTTTTCCATTAAAATTCGACACTGTAAAAATCGGAAAAGTAATTGGAAAACAGAACTAACCGTTTTCAAGCAAAAGTAACTTATTTCAAGCCCTGAACTAAATTAGTTTTTTAATAAAACACTATTCTTTGACTTTGTAATTTTCTTTAATTTTTCGATAAATTAAATATGGATCGACTGAACAAAATGCATCCTAATATAGAAAAACAGCTTAATACAAACTAAAAAATATTATTTCTTTGTTGTAATAAATCCAAACCGTAATTTTTTAAATTAAATTTGCATGTTTTTGAAATTTCAAAGAACTTTTCCCAGTGTTAATTTCCCTGACTTGCTTCCCTTGATTTTTCCATGGTCAAAATTTACACAATTTTAAACCCCTGATTCTAGGTATTCCAGACAAGTGGAAAACCTAAGTAGTGAATATATGAGATGACCATTTTTTTTTGTTATCAACCACCGATATTTTTCCAGTTAAAATTCGACACTGTAAAAATCGGAAAAGTAATTGGAAAAAAACAGAACTAACCGTTTACAAGCAAAAGTAACTTATTTCAACCCCTGAACTAAATTAGCAATTTTATATTAATACGTAACTATAATTCGGTAAATTTTTGCAGTCGAGGGTAAAAGCAAAAATTAAATAGTTTAGAATTAAAATACCTTCCAACTTAAACTTTATCTTTCGAGGAAATCGAGAAACGTGCATGGTGAAATTTAACTTACCTGGAGGCTAATACCAACTCTTAAAAAATCATAACTCAGCAAATTTTTATCATCCAAAAATAATAAGGGAATCCAATTTCGAGGTAACTTATTTATCTACAAAAAAGGTCTCTTGTAATTTTTCGATAAAATTAAACATTTTAAAATTATTTATAAAAAAGTAATTTTTCACCCTTAAACGTTAAGAGCCAAGGTAGACTCATCGGTTCCTGAAAGAGGAAGTATTCCACTGCATCTTCTCCTACATTATCAATTTTTACTGCACTACATTGCGAGAAATAACAGACATCGTATTGTAGAATGTTCTGCAGAGAAAATCTGTAATTAAATAAAATTGAAATTTAGGGAAACCTGGAATAGAAATTAAAAATGTCTAAAAGACAAAGAACTGAATTCTATTCATAAAACTACTTCTTACAGTGCCACTTATAAATAATTTACATAGAACACAGAAATTGAGAAACTTGCTCGATAAAAAGACGATTATTGTTTATAATCTACTTGAACTCGCGACTTCAAATGTTTCTTTGAACTCCGTTTAGGATTGTTGTGACATTTTATATGATTTAACAAATGTTCTTTTCGTGAATATTTGTAATCACACAGTTCGCATTGAAATGGTTTCGCTACAATGTGTTCTTTCAAATGGGAACTCAAATTACGTTTGAAATTACATTTATAGTCGCACATATCGCACGCAAAAGGCTTCACCTCACTATGCGTTAATGCATGAATTTTCAAGAGTTCTATTTGAGAGTACTTGTAATCACAAATCAAACATTTATATGGTTTGTCCACCGTACACGTTTTCAAAATACGTTGTCCGGCATGCAATTTTACGTGCTGTTTGAACATGGGCCAAACCTTGCAGCTGTAGTCGCAAAACTCACAGGAAAATAGGTTTTCATTTCTGGGAGCTTTGAGTTGAAGATCCTGGCCCAAGTTGCTACCATCACACTGTATTACCTTCTTATCTGTGTGGGTTTGGAGGTGGACCTGCAAATTTCTTTCATGAGCGCATTTATAGTTGCATAATTCACATTTAAACGGCTTTTCGCCGGTGCGAGTTTTAATGTGAATTTTTAAACTCTGCAACTTTGTGTTACCCACTTCGCACTCGAAATTTTTGACCACTTCCTGTTTGCATTCTCCATCCTGTTCCAATTTGAAAGGAAAATCTTCCTTAATATCGATCGAATAATGAAGGTCTTCCGAACTTAACTCGAAACCTTCCACGGGTTCAGTTTTAATTTTGAAATCGATTTCTGAATAGCACGGGATTTCCATAATATCGATTAACTCCTGTAAGTTCTGGAACTCTTTCGGAATTTCTTCGTTATCCATACCTGTTCAATATGATTCAAGGACTTCTTACAAAATTAATTTCTTCCTCAGTGAGATTATGTCGCACTATCGCAGAGCTTTTAATCGGTTGCAGTGAGCATTCCTTAATAATAAAAAGTTTTGTTAAATTATTGATTGCACTATGCAATACCGTTCGCCCCACTTGTCAAAATACGAACCACAAAACAGATTAAAAACGTTTCGACAACGCAGCCAACTTGTGAAGAGAAATAAAACTATCAAACTTTTGGAAGTGTTTCTAGTCCCGTGTCGCAGTGGCAGTGGATTTCTTTTCGAATGTGTTCTAAAAATAATTTTAGACTGAAATATTTTTTTCTATCAACATCATTATTTTAAATATTATTAATATTAATTATTAATAGGTTATCGACGCCTCTCATCTAAATGGGAAAAAACCTCTTTACGGTCTGCAGACAAAGTGGTGAAGATTCAAAGATCTTTTTTTTATGATGGCTTTTTGGGTATCATGATGGCTTGTGAGGTTCTCTCACAAGGTGCTAGGTCTCTTTGAGGTATTAAAATGCTTGAGTGCCCCCTTGGGGGAACGGGTAAAGACTTAGGTTGTATCTTTGCAAAAAAAAGCCCGAAATATATAATATACGAAGGCAGTTTGATAAAACAGTCCTCCCTGCTGTGAAGAGACAGATGCTCGTCGATTTCCTCCTTAATTAACACAAATTTCTTGAAATCAGACACCGCTGAGGAATGAATGCGTTTTTTCCTTTCTGTATTTTGGTTACTTTTTCAAAAGTTTCTCGATTATCGCAAACTCCCTGTATATAAGAAAATCGGAAGCTTCTTTGCTTGGACACGCCCATCGCTTCGTAGACTGGGGAAAAAATTTGAGGTTAAGTTTAGTCAAAAATTCAAAAATGTAAGTTTTATAACTGTCACAGGGAAAATTAGAATAAATTCAACATTTTTATTTACTTTAAAAATACAATGGCGTCTGCTATATCCAAGAAAACAGTTACAAGTACAAAAATCAAGCGTTTTGATATTATTGGAAATCTACCGCCTGAAGTAGTTTAAGAAATATTTTTATATGTAACACCTGTCGACTTATTTAATGCTTTACAAAGTTGTCGAAAATGGCATTATTTGATAGATAATAATTACTTTTGGAAACAAAGATGTGAAGTGGATAATTACCACGAATTACCAAAATCGACACAAACTGAGGTTTACAAGAAATTCGTCGACAGTTGTGGGTATCACTGGGGGTAAGCAACGATAATTACTTTGGTTTCTTTTTAAGTACTCGTGTATATCTATGGCTGTTTGATGACTATTGCAGGCTTTAAGCCTAATACACAATATTATCGAGGTGTAATTCTTAGATTCTACAGATACAGTGTTGCCGGTCTCTATTTGAGTAAGTTTGAGTTTTTCGATTAAAGCTTTACCTTGGATAATATTGGGAAAACTAATTATTGGTCTATATATTTTGACATCTACATGACTTTCCTTTTCTTATTTGAAAATAAATGGAGAAGATCACTGCAGAATATTTCAATCCTTTTTATGTCTATGCCCTTAGAGATCTATGTATATCGGGTCTTTGTTTCGTGGTGTAGACAATAGATTGAGTAGATCGTGAAAATGGTTTTTAGTTTTGAATAATTCTCTTTTCTGGTAGTTGTTAATTCGAAGCCCCATGTAAGGTGTTTAGCTATGTAGTTACCCCCGTAATGAACTTTTCGCCGAAGGTATTAAAAAATTGTTTGTCAATCCAAGGTGGTTCGCGTAATTATTGTTTCTTCATTAGGATAGTGCGAGTTCTATCCCTGAAACTCATCATCAGAATTTCAATTTTTTATCTTTGAAACCACGAATCATTTAAAAAAAATTAATTCTAAATTTACCTTTTTTTACATAACTCAAATCGTTGAAATAATGCCGAAAAACTGTTTTGTCCAATGTTCTCCGCCCAACTTCATTTTTTTTCATATATGATAATTTATTTTGTTATTTTCAGGGAGTGTACCAGTACCATGTTAAATTATAATACAATTGGAAATTTAAGCACTACAAAGAAATATTTCAGATTAGCGTTCCGGAAATTTTCTACAAAATTAGCTTTTTTGACAATGAAATTCTAACCTTATCGACTTGGGATACAAAATTAATTGTTTATAAGCACAACTCGGGCACAGTAAGTAAACAAATTTGACATATTATGGTGGTCTTGTGAAACTTGTTTGTACAATTTCAGATTAACGAAATTTTTCGCATGCCGGAGTTGGATTAAGAGTTGACATTTACAGAACGGAAAACTTTTTAGTTTGCTTGGAACTGTTGAATTGTTTGAAGATATCGACACTCCCAAGGAACAAAGCCGTAACTCACTTTTACCTATTTTTCAGGAGCGCAATTTGAAAGTTTAAAAAATTCTCAAGGATTTAATCTAAAAGTAAAATAATTGTTTTATTTTTTTGTTCAAATTGTTCAAATTCATTTTGTTCAAATTCAAATTTTGTTCAAATTCAAATTGTTGAATTTTTTAAACTTTCAAATTGCGCTCCTGAAAAATAGGTAAAAGTGAGTTACGGCTTTGTTCCTTGGGAGTGTCGATATGAATATGAATGACCGACACTCATATAACGGTTTACTTTGTTGTGAAAACGTAAGAAGGGTCATAGTTAACTGTAATCTGTAAGTTTTAGAAATTCTGTGATATCAACGAATAAATCTTTTTTTTTAAATAGAGTTGCTTTACTGTACCAAAGAGGTGCCTGTGATATTTTCGATATGAAAAGCGAGGAAATTGATTACAAAATTAATGGTGGCGTTAGGGCTGTTGATATTAATAATAACTTTATAGCATTTGGAACATGCGATGGAGCTATAAAAATTTTAAATTGGAATGACAAATCGTTAATAACACTTTACCAGTATGTTGACGAAGTTATCAATCTAATTAAAGTGCATGAACAAATTTTATACCATGCCCAATAAAAATGTTTGTTTTAGATAAAAAATAAGTATTTGATTAGCTTTTGG
Source organism: Lycocerus yunnanus (assembly GCA_036346125.1). NCBI lineage: Eukaryota > Metazoa > Arthropoda > Insecta > Coleoptera > Cantharidae > Lycocerus > Lycocerus yunnanus. The sequence goes on along the minus strand of JARFIX010000296.1, from coordinate 64,520 downwards.
ACAAATGGAATCAGGAAGAGTTACTGTGTGGAATTTCCAAACCCGGGTTAAGTTACACACATTTCAAGGAATTCAACGTTATACGTCCGACCTATTTTGGTTAAGTCACAGGACATTTCTTATAAGAAGAGACAAAACTAGACTAGAGGCGTGGGATTTTCTGGAAGGAACGCGTCGCTTCTTTATATGTAAGTTGATACTAATATTTTGATAGCGACAATTTACCACACATTATATCATCCAATGTGTTTGCATCGTTTTAGTCACATGGACCAATCAAAAGCTATCTGATATTCTTTCAGCGAATATTATGCTGGGTGCACTCTTGCCTTCGCCGTGGCAGCAAGAAAAATAATAGCTATCAACAATATCTTAGCAACGTACTTACATATGCTTGTTGATTTTAATTTAAAAATTAATTTTATTTAAATTAAAATTATTGTTCGATAAATTGTCAAAATAATATCACTCGTGATCATGATTTTGCTTGGTAATTTTGCCGAATGACCACTCCTGCTTGTTGCTACGAGAAAAGAAGCCCTCGTGCTGCGGACTCGTGCTTCTTTTCATCGCAACAAGCAGTCGTGATCGATTCGGCAAAAATTGCCGCCAATATCATGATCACTAGTGATATTACTGTTGAAAATCGTCGTACAATAACTTTTAGCTTGGAATGAGCTGTCTGCTGCTTGATTACATGCAATATTAACTTGCTTATATAGAATTTTGATTTTAGACAGCCATTTGCATATACTTGAAGTGCACGTGAATGATTACTACATATTTACATTGGCGTACAATTTTTAGCGTTGAAGGTGTGGTGCAGCAAAACCGGCACTTTTGTGTCAACTTTGAATATAAAAGAAAAAGGTTCGCTGGTGACAAACACTAAATTGACGGTATTGAGAAATTCTGATATTCAAACGATATCTGTATTAGATTTTGAAAAGAATATAACAATTTAGTATATAATAAATTTATTATGTTACCTTCTTACTCTTACTAAATTATCGATTACACTTTTCTGCAAATTATCTCTATTTTCTTTATTTATTTTGGTCTCAGCAGATCAATTTCACATATAAAATTGTAGATGAAGTCAAAACTCGGTTATCAGGGCTGGGATTGAGTTAATTCAATTACTAAAAGTTACTTTTTTACAAAAAGTTATTTTTTAATTACGTAACAAAAATTAATAAATATACAAATTTAGTTATGGAGTAGAACTTATTCCTAAAATGATTTCTCTTAACTCTTCACTTGAATTATGGAAACAAAAAGAGTTTCACAATACCACTGATGTTCTGGCACCCTAGTCCGTAACACTCGAGAAACCGAAGGGATTCAAACTACCGAAACGTATGAACAGAGCTAATACCTGCAACATTATAACTCTCCTATGAAAAAATGGAAATAACAATTGATTATAATTAGTTAAATTATCCCCTGAAGAAAATAATCTGAAAATTTATATTTTGTAAAACCTAACAAAGTCCCTGAGACCCAGACTGAGTAACCAATTAGTTGCTTAAAGTGGTAACTAATTATTTCTTTACGTGGTAATATAAATAAAAACACTTTCAATAAAATGTTCATTTCGTTCTCAATACTGCCATTTTTATGTCAATTTTAGTTTAATTTATTCAATGAGAAAGTAAAAGGTATCTTTCACAGCTTTGATTCGCTGTTAGCAAACGGCTAGTTTAGACGAGTATACAGGGCTGCACAAAAATAAAATTTGTACTAGAATAATTGTTTGAATCCTATTACTAGTAACTATTATTTTCTATTAGTCTTTTTAGGAAGATTCGATAACACTGCAAATAGGCAGTAATATACTGTAGAATATCTGGAGCTTGATTTGAAAATTAGAATAACAAAATAACTTCTTCCCCTTTACAAGAATTGCACCCAAATGCCTTCTGCGATTATCAAACAATCTCAATTTATCACATAATCACATAAGATCGAAATCGCTATAACTACAGTGACTATTATAATAAATTATTTTGCTAATTACTTAAAAAAAAGATGTAGAAAATTAAAAGAATGACTGGAAATATTTTTAATTTGATAATTATTAGATTTTATTTTAGGTACCAATTAAATGTTAAATACTATATAAGAAAAATATTCTTCAAAGTTAATTACAATCAAAACAATTAAAAGCGAAAATTCAAAAATGGCAAAACGTAATTTAAACGGACAATCTCAACAAAATCAGACCAGACAAGGTCCATCCCATCACCAACATAATCGGCAATCGCCTGAACAAGGTAACCGACAGCCAATTCGTCAAGATAATCGACACCCACCTAGACAAAATTACAACCAATCTTCTAGGCAATTTAATGAAAACCCACGTATGCGACCAAACGATCAACAATCGCATATGACACGGAATAACCAGCTACGTGATGAAGGAAATGATCAACAGTATCGGTATAAAATGGAGGTCGTGTTGAACAACACCGATGTGGACAACGAAATGAGTATCGGCAGTATCGCGTACAACCTGAACAACCACAAGATGTAAGACAAAATGAACAACACCAACGTAGGGAACGAAATGAACAGAAGCCATATATGGGACGAAACGATCCACAAGGTGGTCGAAACTATGAACAACTGAATAAACAGCAGTATCGAGGAGGAAACGAAAGGCCAACATATGGAGCTCGAAACGAACAACAGCAACATGGGGGACAAACTAAACAACAACGTTGGCAACAAAATAATGAGCTACGTGTGCTACGCAATGATGAACAACCACGCGTTAACAGAAAACAACAAGAAACCGCTTATAAAGTTTCATCAACGGCAAATTTCACAAGATCTGCCAATAATGGAACAGAAAATGTTGGTTCGGAGTTAGCCATACCAACAAGGGCCAATGTAAATGAGGCTGATACGAAGAGAAGTCGTATAGTTGTCGATACAAACCATTTGGCAGTATTGTTTCCGGCAAATATGCCGTCAGCTGTTCTTTACGATGTGGATATTGTGCCAGATAAACCGGAACACTTATTATTAATGGCAATGGAACAGTTCGAAGAAAATATTATCCAAATCGTCATCCAGCCTACGATGGTAGGAGAAGTTTATACAGCTCTTCCCCTTTACCGATTAAAAATAATATTACCTGCGAAGTAAAAATAATGGAAAACAATCGAGAAAAAACATTCAATATTAAGGTTAAGCGGCTGGCCACTATTGATTTAAATCCTTTGAAGGATTACTTTCAAGCAATGGGTAAGGATTGCAGTATGAAACTCCCAGAAGAAGCAATCCATTGTTTAGAAGCAGTTTTTAGAAGTGCAGCCTCTACCGGAAGTATTTCAGTAGACCAATCCTTTTTCACTAGACCATCTCCACGTGCAATGATGGATTTGGGCGAAGGTATGGAAATATATAGTGGAATTTACCAATCTGTAATTGCCGGTTGGAAACCATTTCTTAATGTGGATATAACGCATAAACCCTTCCCTAAAAGTTTTACAATTCTCGATTTAATCGACGAATTATGCGGTGATAAAATTGTACCCGAAAGTATGCACAAGGTGGATAAATTTTTAAGAAATTTAATAGTTCGGTATGAAATACCCGGTGACAGGACTTCCAAACGTGTCAGCCGAGTAAATCAATTAGTACAATCCGCAAACGTGGCTTGTTTCAAAAATTGTGATGGAATAGATATGACGGTTGCCGAGTATTATGAAAAAGTGAAAAGATATAAACTTCGTCATCCAGACTTTTCTTGTGTCTGGGTGGGTAATAAACAAGAATGGATTTTATATCCTCTAGAACTGTGTGCGGTCGTAGAAGGTCAAATAATTACTAGAACAATTACTCCAAACCAAACTAGCAAAACGATGGAGTATGCTGCGACGTCGTTTACCGTTGAAGAAAATATAGTAATGGCTTCGGCCAAAGCCGCTAATTACAACAGAAACCAAACTGTGAGAGAATTTGGTATCAAGGTTAGCGATCAGTTTGTCACGACTGATGCGCGTGTTTTGGAATCACCAAAACTCCTCTCCCATACACCGAATTGTCTTAGAAAACCGTGCATTATAATGGGAGCTGATATAATACATCCGGCTCCAGAAAGTAATGGATTGGTCCCAAGTGTAGCCGCCGTAACTGCCAGTTACGATCATAAAGCTTCCAAATACAATAGCACTTGGCGTTTGCAACCACCAACTCAGGAAACGATTACGGATTTAGCTAATATTGTTAAGCAGCATTTAATTTCCTTTTACAGGAAAAACAAGCTTAAACCGCAACGTATAGTTTTCTTTAGGGATGGAGTTGCAGAAGATCAATTCAAGGTCGTGCTGCGCGAAGAAGTGACGGCTATACGCCAAGTTTGTTTAATGTTAGAAAAGGAAGGAACGTATAAGCCTGCAATAACATTTATTGCTGTTGAAAAATGTCATCACGTCCGTTTGTTCCCAACGAATCCACGAAATAGCAAAGATACAAATTTAAACGTCCCAGTCGGTACAGTTGTGGACACCAACATAACGCATCCAACCGACTCAGATTTCTATTTGGTGTCCCATGTGAATGTTCACGGCGTAGCTAGACCAACAAGATATCGTAAATTATGTGATGATTTTGGTATGTACGAAGACGAATTGCAGGAATTGGCCTATTATTTGTGTAACACATTCACGAGTTGTGATCGCTCCCTGAGTTATCCCGCTCCCACGTATTATGCTCATTTGGAAGCTACTCGAGGAAAACTCTATTGCGAAGAAAGGAATGTGAGTGTGAATGATAACTTGGAGGATGTACAAAAAATTATTGAAGTTAAAAAAGAAGAAAATTCCGAGTTACCCATGTTATTTTTATAGTCAACCCATTTATTGAAGCTCGTGGCACTACCAATAACACGAGTTACCGATACTAAAGTATTTAATATTTTATGTGATTACCTATTGGTAATTTTTCAAAATGATTTTTATTTAATAAAATAATATTGTCTCACCAGAAGAATACATTGTTAGTATAAAACCTCCATTTTGAGTTACTAGCTAAAGCATTAACTAAGTCTTCGTGTGATGAAAATAAAAATATTAATTGGGCTTTTTTTTGCGGTAAGCTTCCTATTATCTTGAAATTATTTTAATCCATTCTTTAGTAAATTGGTATTTTTAGTTGTCGATTACAAAAATTTGAACGCATCAATTTCACCCTTTAGCTTCAGTTTGGTTATGGATATGTGTGCAACTGGAATGTTATGTTTTGTGGTTGGTGCTTTGTTAGAAATACAACGATTACATCCCAATCATAGGATGATGGATATATGGCCAGTGCCGAATTCGGGCACTCGATAGAGTATCAAAGTATCGAGGATTAGCACAATTTAGAAAAACCAAAAACAATTACTTGAGATCAAACCGACAGAGTTAAGAAACTTTTCAATTGTTTATGAGATTATTTTGTTGGTCTTACATTTTTTTAGGTTGGTAATTATTATCATTTTAATGGTGTTATTATTATTTATTTATTATAAATGGCCGAACTAATAAGAGTGAACTTTCACATAAAAACTAAACTACAAGATTCAAATTGAAAATGAATTACAAATTTGACGACACGCTTTTATATTTTTATGAAAAGAGTTTATAGAGATTTTATATAAAAAAAAATAAATTGAGTGTAAAAAAATTGCGATGTAATGTCTATATTAATATTAATAAAATATTTTTGGAAAATTATGTAGAGTTGGGAATAGCGGCGTTCGCTTTAATCCACCGAAAAATTAAAAAATTACAATATCAGGAGGGCATATAAAAATTTTATTGTTACGTACATTTAAAAACAAAATTCAAAAATAATAATCGAGCATAGCAAAAATATTGTTTTTCGCCATTTCGGTTATATCACCCTCCTCGCTAAAAATCATCTTCTTACCCAAATATCCATGAACAAACACACTCTCCTAAGATTGCTACGATTAAGAACATTACGAAGTGTTTCAAGATTTGAAGTTGTATTTTCATGTCTTGGATGTCACAACGCAGTGTTTCTAGGTCAACTAAATATAGTTTTTTATCAATGTTGTTATCTTCACTTGTGCTGTTTGAGTTACAGGAACATGTTGTCGAGTCATCGCTTGACAACTTATTGGAAGACCCTAATTGGAAAGAGTTTTCACTTGGTACATACACCCAATCAGACTCGTTACTGGAGGAATTGTCACCAGATTTATTACCGTCAGCCATTGTTGATTTTGAGAAATCTGAATTTAAAATTTAAAAATTAGCTATCAATAATTTTAGATTAAATAAAATTAATATTAATATTTATTTTAATTTTATTATTTTAATACTCTTACACCAAATGTGAAGTAATTATTAATAAATTAAAATTTTAAGAATTAAAATTGCCGAAAGCTTATACAAAGAAAACAGTTTAATTGTTCAATTGACTTGTTAATTCTTAAAGTTTTAATTTAGTATTAGTGCTGATAAATTAAAATTATAATTTTTATTGCAGTCCTTACCACCTTAAAATCAAAATAGAAATTTCGGTAAGTTTTTTTTCGATTTTAACTGAATCGAAAAAAAACTTACTTAATTTAAATAATTAGTGGCAAATCTGGCAATACTATGTAAAAAGATCTAACTCATAATAAAAATAATTATAAGGCACTTACCGTACAAATAAATTTTCAAAAACTTTGACTTACACTAACTGTATGTTATTCAAGTAGTATAACATATGTTTTTGATTTTGACATGTGGAGGTATATACGGTCGATTATACAAATTATTATGTTGGTAACATTAATTAGAAATATATATTTAAATAGGTAACTGTTGTCTTGTTTTATCCGAATGGGCTAACCTTGAGGGTAGGCTCCAGGGTCCCACTATCTTTCTTTAAAATTGATATTATATCTAGGAATTTGAAAAAACAACTTTTGAAAAATATCAAGTGCTTTTCTAAATACCTTAATAATTTCAGAAACCTCTCAAGATATCGCTATGAAAACAGATAATATTTTTGAAGTTATTTAGAGAGCCATCTGCTATTTTTTTAAATTAATTTTTTATTTTTGGTATGTATTAGGCCCGCAGCCAGGGGGGAGGGGAGTGCTTTCTGCCCCCTCCGAAATTTAAAAAAAATATTTTTTGGAAATAAAAATTTTAATTTTGAAAATAAAATAGGTGTAGGTTTAGATTTTATTTTTCTTTCTGAAATTTACTATTGTTTTTCAGATGTAAATAAGATGTGAGGAATAATATCCTCACAGAACCAGCAGTAGCTTCGGATCTTTGTCGATGTTACTGTTGGATATTACAGGACCTAGTCCTAATTTAAGAAGAAGAAGACTATTGTTTTATGACTTTAAAATGTTTCTAATTTTGAATTATTGATCTGAATGAAATAAGAAAAAGGTTTTAATTTGTAATTTTATTTTCCGGGGAAATCCGGCATTGGAACAGAAAACAGCTATATTATATTCTTATTGGAAATTTCATGCTCTTTAAAAAAGGCCTTGTTTAAAATTGACGTAAAATTATCTGTTTTGGAGAAAAACGCGAAAAACAGCGTACCGAGTTGATCCGATCGTCATTTTTTCAAGATAGTGGCGTTAGCTCAAGGGTTAGAGATGGGCAACTTCGGGATGTTAATCCCTACCACATAGGTAATATAACTGTGAAAAAAAATTTATTATTAATTTTGTCGAACTTTCGTGTGAGGTGAATATGATAATTTATTTCAGTCGGAGGCATAGTACATTTGACAGGAGCCGCAGCAAGTAAAATATGAACCTGATGCCTCCGCCTGAAAGTAATTTTCATATTCACCTTTCACACCAACTTTCAATTGGCAGGCTCAAGACGGATAATAACAATCACTATTTTAATTTAAGGATTTCTACAATATTCCTACGTCTCTGCTTGTTTCCGTCTTTTTATTTCGCTTTTTAGGGAGTCGGAATTTTTAATTTTTTTAATTATCTATGCTTTGTTTTTTTATATTTTAAGTCAAGGTTATTTGTAGTCAAGGTTTTTTTGTGGTCTCATTTTGCAAATAAATTAAGTCAAAGTTTTATTGTTGTGTTATTAATTACCATAGCCTGAGTCAACCTAGAAATTATTGCAGGGTCAACGCCTTATAATGCTTTCCGATAGTTAGTCGGTGCAAATTTTTGCAATTCGGAGTTTTCAGTTTGTAACAATTTCATCATTAAAATAATGGATTTTAACAAATTTTATAATTTTTCTAGTGTGCTTCCCAGCTAACCCCTTAACAGCTTAAAACCCTCAACAATGCTATCTAAAAACAACGTGGAAAAATGATCATGTTTGTTGATAACTGCACCGCTCATAACACCCCCCTCCCCCCAAATTTTCTAATGTACGAATTGAATTCTTTCTCCGCTTTTTATTAATTTTTCTTTACATTATATGTGTATTGGTTTACATTTGTCATTCAATCTCTTATGTAGTATTTCGAATTATAACGAATTTCGATATAACGAACTTGAAATTCGGTATAACGCGAGTTGACTGTTCTACAGACAAATGCAAGGTATTTTATTTTTAGTGAAATCCCGGGCGAAGCCGAGTATCCAGCTACTCGGTTAATAACCAATGACAATCCTTCTGCGCGATGACGTAGGTGCCAAGTTATATTATTTCCATATACAATATTGGATTAGTTATTTATTAAATTACAGTTAATAAACTGCAGCCTCACTACAGCCACCACCAAATAAAATTCAACAAATAAAAGTAGTTGATTTAATATTTCCATTAATATAATTAGTTGAATTGTAGTTCGTGGGGGTTGTAAGTGGCTGCAGTGCGACTGCGGTTATATGTTTTTATTTTAGGCATTTCTAAGTTACTTTCAAAAGAATTTATTTGAGATTTTGGGGGGGGAGAAAGCACGCCCATCCCCTGGCTACGGGCCTAATAAATACTCAGAAATTAAAAAATAACTTTTGAAAAATAGCAGATGGCTCTCTAAATAACTTCAAAAATATTATCTGTTTTCATAGCGATATCTTAAATTATTAAATTATTTAGAAAAGCACCTGATATTTTTCAAAAGTTGTTTTTTCAAATTCCCAGATATAATATCAATTTTAAAGAAAGATAGTGGGACCCTGGAGCCTACCCTCAAGGTTAGCCCATTCTGATAAAACAAGACAACAGTTACCAATTTAAATATATATTTCTAATTAATATTACCAACATAATAATTTGTATAATCGACTGTATATACCTCCACATATCAAAATCAAAAACATATTAACTTGAATTACATACAGTTAGTGTATTCGACAAAGTTCTTTGAAAATTTATTTGTGCGGTAAGTGCCTTATAATTTTTTTTGTTACGAGTTAGGTCTTTTTACATAGTATTGCCAGATTTGCCACTAATTAGTTAAATTAAGTAAGTTTTTCTTTGATTTAGTTAAAACCGAAAAAACTTACCGAAATATCTGTAATAAGTATAAAAATAAAGAAAATTTAGATTTTTAAATTTTGGTGAGATTTTGAGGTGGTGAGGACTGCAATAAAAATTATAATTTTAATTTATCAGCACTAATACTAAATTAAAACTTTAAGAATTAACAAGTCGATTGAACAATTAAACGATTTTTTGCATAAGTTTTCGGCAATTTTAATTCTTAAAATTTTAATTTAATAATAATCACTTCACATTTAGAGTAATAGTATTAAAATAATAAAATTAAAATAAATATTAATATTGATTTTATTTAATCTAAAGGTATTGATAGCTAATTTTTAAATTTTAAATTCAGATTTCTCAAAATCAACAATGGCTGACTGTAATAAATCTGGTGACAATTCCTCCAGTAATGAGTCTGATTGGGTATATATACCAAGTGAAAACTCTTTCCAGTTAGACTCTTCCAATGAGTCGTCCAGCGATGACCAGACAACATGTTCCTGTAACTCAAACAGCATATGTGAACATTACAAAATTGATAGAATACGATATTTAGTTGACCTAGAAACACTACGTTGTGACATCCGAGACATGAAAAGACAACTTCAAATCATGAAACACTTAGTAATCTTACCAATCCTAGTAATCTTACCCATTGCAGGAATCTTAGGAGAGGTTGTTATTTCATGGATATTTGGGTAATAAGATGATTTTTGACGAGGAGGGTGATGTAACCGAAATGGCGAAAAACAATATTTTTGCTATGCTCGATTGTTATTACTTTTGAATTTTATTTTTTAAATGTACGTAAAATAAAATTTTTATATGCCCACCTGATATTATCGTAATTTTTTAATTTACATCGGCGGTTTGAATTTAAAACTGCGTTACTATTATATTTGTTAACAAACCTCCGTATTTCATAACGGATTTTCAATCGCACGGTTTATTTTGCAACGCTCTGTGCATATGGCATCTTCGCAATTTGGCAGTTGGCTAGAATGAGAAAGTTAAGTTTTCTGCATTTTCCGTTTTAATGTTGTTGTGTTTTAGGTTTAAGAGCTGTGCATTTTGTACAGGTACTTTATTATTTTGATTATTCTAAATAAACCATTTTACCTCTTTGGATGTGTTATTTTTCTATAATTATATTTACTATTTGAAATTCTGATTTAACAATTTTAATTTATTTAACCATGAAGTTTCGAAAATGTGCGAACGCAGATTAAAATTGATTAAAATTTGTTATTTTTATGTTGGTATACTTTATTTAATTTTCTTTTATCTTCATGTATAAAAGAGAAAGTTTGTATGTCCGTCTTATCAAAATCTCCCGAGGGGAAAGCGAAGTAAAATTTTAACTGGTGGTTCTGCAGCGAACACCGCTATTCCCAACTCTACACAACTTTCCAAAAAATTTATTGATAAATCTATAAATTTTATCGCTAAATTTTTACATAAAATTTATATTTTTTATCTAAAATCTATAAAATTTGCGATCTCGTCAAATATGTAATTCATTTTTATTTTGAATTTTGTAAGTGTAGTTCTTATGTGAAAGTTCTCCCTCTCGCACTTCTGATTGGTTCGTTCATTTATAATAAATAAATAATAATAATACCATTAAAAGGTAATAATTACCAACCAAAATAAAATAATACAGTAATCTCATAAACATTTGAAAAGTATCCACAACTCTGACTGTGATTTCAATAATTAATTTTTTTGGATTTTCAGAATCATGCTAATCCATTCACGCATCCGTCTGTCGTCTTTGATACGCCCCATATAACAAGTGCCTGAATTCGCCACTGAACACGTATCCATCATCCTGTCATCTGGGATGTAACCGTTTTATTTATAACAAAGTACCAACCACAAAAAATTACATTCTAACTGCACTTACATATTATACACATAACCAAACCGAAGCTGAAGGATGAAATTGAAGCGTTCCAATTTTAGTAATCAGCAATTAAAAAATACCAATTTACTACAAGAATGGATTCGAATAATTTCGACATAATAGGAAGCTTACCGCAAGAAATAGCCCAATTAATATTTTTATTTTCATCGCCCGAAGATTTAGTTAATGCTTTAGCTAGTAACTCAAAATGGAGGTTTTATACTAACAATGTATTCTTTTGGTCACAAAAGTGCAAAAGAGACAATATTCATGAAAAGGAAGAATGGCTGAAAAGTGAACACTACAAGAAGTATATTGAAAACTTTCCCATTCGTCAAAAAGTAAGTAAGTAATCAACGTCGTAAATAATACTTTACATCTTTTAGGGGTATTTACCTGTATGATTTTTACAAATTCCGTACGAAGCTTAACTGGGAAACTGGGAAGTACACTAAAAAAACCATTAGGTGTGATGTTAAGTTTGTTAAAATTCATTACTTTGATGATGAAATGATTATCGCGACAACTGTTACCGATAAAATTGCTGTCGTCGATCTGGCTGAGCAACCGTAAGAAATTTATTTTTTTCTTTCTTTACACTTAATTCCAACCGTTTAGATTGTAAGGACCTATCCCACAATGGAAGCGCATACAAACTTCTGTCACATTCTAAAGAGCGGAGACTATTTAATTTATTTTTCGACGAGTCAATACTTGACGGTTTGGAGTTTGGCTGACGAAACTTGTTTGATAAATAAGAAATTTCTAAGCGGCGTGGGCGGTAAAAAAGAAAAAGTCGAAAAAATTGAAGTTGACAAAACTTGGTAAGCGTTCACTCGAACCTCAGTTTTTCGCTACGTGGATTCATACCATTTTTTAAATTATAGGATTGGTTTTATTATGCAACATGGTTGTTGCATTTTGAATATTACGACGGGACAAATTGAGTACGAAACTGTAGAACCGGTCAATTGTTTGGCTTTCCACAACAACACGATAATATTTGGTACACGTGATGGTACCATAAATTTCATGGAATGGCATAATAGGAGAACTGTAACGTTTCCTTGTTGCTCAAAAGAAGAAATTTTAAAAGTCATAGTGAAGAAGGAATCACATGGACCAGTCATACTTGGTTTATGTGGAAGCAGCGAAAAAACAAATCCGTTAAAAATTTGCGAATGGGATTTAACATGGAATGTGAAAAGAAACACGCTTAGACACGGTGGATATTTTCACAGAAATAATATGTTATTTGATTGTAATTTTCGTGAAGTGCCCAAAGATGTGTTACGCGTTTGCGAGTACAGAGAGACTTACTCATTTGGTGATACATTTTTATAATTTAATTTTAATTTATTAATTATTTTTATTTTAGTTAGCAAATATTATGGGTCGAACGATAACTATATAGTCGATATTGTTTCTATTGGAGAGGAAAAATTGATATGTCGGAAAACAGGAAGAAGTGTCGTATGTTTTGATGGAAGTTTTGATTTTGACGCTTACGGACTCCCACTAATGACAAATTTAAAGATATTATTGTTTGAGCCTATGACCAACAGTTTCTGCATATTGGATTTTGAAGAAACTAAGGTTTTTCTTTGAAGCATGAGCAAAGAACAAAACCAGCTAAGGATAATTTTAATCAAATATTATGCAATTGAAATTTTACAAATTCAATTTTAATAAAAATTTACTTTATTAAATAAAAATCATTTTGAAAAATTACCAATAGGGAATTGTCCAATAGGGAACCAATGTCGGTAGCTCGTGTTAATGGTAGTGCCACGAGCTTCAATAAATGGGTTGACTATAAAAATAACCATGGGTAACTCGGAACTCTCTTCTTTTTTAACTTCAACAATTTTTTGCACATCCTCCAAGTTATCATTCACACTCACATTCTTTTCTTCGCAATAGAGTTTTGCTCGAGTAGCTTCCAAATGAGCATAATACGTGGGAGCGGGATAACTCAGGGAGCGATCACAACTCGTGAATGTGTTACACAAATAGTAGGCCAATTCCTTCAATTCGTCTTCGGACATACCAAAATCATCACATAATTTACGATATCGTGTTGGTCTAGCTACGCCCTGAACATTTATATGGGACACCAAATAGAAATCTGAGTCGGTTGGATGCGTTATGTTGGTGTCCACAACTGTACCGACTGGGACGTTTAAATTTGTATCTTTGCTATGTCGTGGATTCGTTGGGAACAAACGGACGTGATGACATTTATCAACAGCAATAAATGTTATTGCGGGCTTATACGTTCCTTCCTTTTCTAACATTAAACAAGCTTGGCGTATAGCCGCCACTTCTTCACGCAGCACGACCTTGAATTGATCTTCTGCAACTCCATCCCTGAAGAAAACTATACGTAGCGGTTTAAGTTTGTTTTTCCTGTAAAAGGAAATTAAATGCTGCTTTACAATATTAGCTAAATCCGTAATCGTTTCCTGAGTTGGTGGTTGCAAACGCCAAGTGCTATTGTATTTGGAAGCTTTATGATCGTAAGTGGCAGTTACGGCGGCTACACTTGGGACCAATCCATTGCTTTCTGGACAAGGATGTATTATATCTGCTCCCATTATAATGCACGGTGTTTTAAGACAATTCGGTGTATGGGAGAGGAGTTTTGGTGATTCCAAAACACGCGCATCAATCGTGACAAACTGATCGCTAACCTTGATACCAAACTCTCTCACAGTTTGGTTTTGGTTGTAATTCGCGGCTTGGGCCGAAGCCATTATTTCATTTTCTTCAACGGTAAACGACGTCGCAGCATACTCCATCGTTTTGCTAGTTTGGTTTGAAGACATTGTTCTATTAATGACTTGATCTTCTACGACCTCACACAGTTCTAGAGGATATAAAATCCATTCTTGTTTATTGTCCACCCAGACACAAGGCAAGTCTGGATGACGAAGTTTATACCCCTTCACTTTTTCATAGTATTCAGCAACCGTTATGTCAATTCCATCACAACTTTTAAAACAAGCCACGTTTGCGGATTGTACTAATTGATTTACTCGGCTGACACATTTGGAGGTCTCGTCGCCGGGTATTTCATACCGAACTGTTAAATTTCTTAAAAATGTATCCACCTTGTGCATACTTTCGGGTACAATTTTATCACCGCATAATTCGTCGATCAAATCGATAATTGCAAAACTTTTAGGGAAGGGTTTATGCGTTATATCCACATTAAGAAATGGTTTCCAACCGGCAATTACAGATTGGTAAATTCCACTATACATTTCCATACCTTCGCCCAAATCCATCATTGCAGGTGGAAATGGTCTAGTGAAAAAAGATTGGTCTACTGAAATGCTTCCCGTAGAGGCTGCACTTCTAAAAACTGCTTCTAAACAATAGATTGCTTCTTCTGGGAGTTTCATACTGCAATCCTTATCCATTGCTTGAAAGTAATCCTTCAAAGGATTTAAATCAATAGTGGCCAGCCGCTTAACCTTAATATTGAATGTTTTTTCCCGATCATCTTCTATTATTATTTTTACTTGGCCGGTAATACTATTTTTGATCGGTAAAGGGGAAGAGCTGTATAAACTTCTCCTACCATCGTAGGCTGGATGACGATTCGGATAATATTGTCTTCGGAACTGTTCCATTGCCAGTAATAACAAGTGTTCCGGTTTATCTGGAACAATATCCACATCGTAAAGAACAGCTGACGGCATATTTGCCGGAAACAATATTGGCAAATGGTTTGTTTCGACAACTATACGACTTCTTTTGTATCAGCCTCATTTACATTGGCCCTTGTTGGTATGGCTAACTCCGAACCAACATTTTCTGTTCTATTATTGGCAGGTCTTGTGAAATTTGCTTCCGATAAAATTTTATAAGCGATTTCGTATTGTTTTCTGTTAACACGTGGTTGTTCATCATTGCGTACCACACGTAGCTCATTATTTTGTTGCCAACGTTGTTGTTTACTTTGTCCCCCATGTTGATGTTGTTCGTTTCGAGCTCCATATTTAGGCTTTTCGGTTTCTCCCCGATACTGTTGATCATTTCCTTCATCACGTAGCTGGTTATTCCGTGTCATATGCGATTGTTGATCGTTTGGTCGCATACGTGGGTTTTCATTAAATTTCCTAGAAGATTGGTTGTAATTTTGTCTAGGTGGTTGCCGATTATCTTGACGAATCGGCTGTCGGTTACCTTGCTCAGGCGATTGCCGATTATGTTGGTGATGGGATGGATCTTGTTTGGTCTGATTTTGTTGAGATTGTTCGTTTAAATTCCGTTCTGCCATTTTTAAATTTTCGCTTTTAATTGTTTTGATTTTGTATTAACTGTTAAGAATGTTTCCTTTATATAGTATTTAACTTTTAATTGGTATCTAAAGTAGTATAATCCAAGAATTATCGGATTAAAAATATTTCCTGTCAGTCTTTTAATTTTCTCGACTTCTGGCAAAGATTCTTTTTTAAGTACAGTAGAAGCCCGATTATCTGTGCGCGGATTATCCGGGAAGCGGTTTATCCGTGGGCCCATTATACATCGATTACCGTCAGATTATTATGCGTGCGGCGGCTTATCCGTGCGGCGCCAGCGGTTTATCCGTGGACATTCGCAACTTTAGTATTATACTATGTGAAATCAAATGTATAGAATTTATGCTTACTTCAGAACTGCAATTGGGTTACATACAAAGCTGTTTAGTGTATTTTTTTTGTAATAATTTAACAAAAAACGTCAATTATTATTATCCGTGTTTTCAATTATCCGTGCCGAGCACGGTCCCGGTCGGCCCGGATAATCAAGGTTCTACTGTAATTAGAAAAATAATTTAATAATCACTGTATTTAAAAACTAGAACTACATATTTATTTGCAGGAATCTACATATGTCCATGACCGATTTCGATGTTGATCCTATGTGATCCATGTTTTCCCAAGTGCTGATCGTTAATAAATTAAGATTGGGAACATTTCTTGTGAAAGGGGAGGAGTCATTTTGTTATGCTAATTTTCAAATCAATTTCCAGATACTCTGCTGCATATTATTACCTATTTGTAGTGTTGTCACATAATTCGAAGATCTTGATAGTTCAGTTTAATTGGGAAACGTTTTTGGAAGCCCTGTATGCTTAAATGACATTGGATTAAATTATGTGAAATTACAACCATGATGTAAGTATATATGAGGACGAAGTTAAAAACAGCAACTTGGAAGCATAATTGAATGCAACCAGCTACGGAACGAAATGAACAAGGTGGGCGGCGGAATGAAGAACGGCAGTATCGAGGACAAAATTAACAAAAATATGGGGGACGAGGTGAACATCATCGACGTGGAGTTTGAAATGAACAGCAAAGATATGATGGACAAAGTAACAACAGCAACGTGGAAAACGAAATAAACAGCAACCGCCTAGGAAATTAAATAAACAACAAAAGGTGGAGAACGGGGTAAATAGCATTAACGTGGAGAACGAAATGAACAGCAACTATCTATGGGACAAAATTAACAAAAATATGGGAGACGAGATGAACAACATCAACGTGGAGAATGAAATGAACAGAAAAGATATTATGGACAAAGTAAACAACCTCAACATGGAAAACGAAATAAACAGCAACCGCCTAGAGAATTAAATAAACAACAAAAGGTGGAGAACGGGGTAAATAACATTAACGTGGAGAACGAAATGAACAGCAACTATCTATGGGATAAAATTAACAAAAATATGGGGGACGAGATGAACAACATCAACGTGGAGAATGAAAAAAACAGCAAAGATATGATGAGCAAAGTAAACAACAGCAACGTGGAAAACGAAATAAACAGCAACCGTCTAGAGAATTAAATAAACAACAAAAGGTGGAGAATGGGGTAAACAACATTAACGTGGAGAACGAAATGAATAGCAACTATCTATGGGACAAAATTAACGAAAATATAGGGTACGAGGTGAACAACATCAACGTGGAGAATGAAATGAACAGCAAAGAAAGATGGAAAAGAAACAACAGCAACGTAGGAATTAAATAAAAACAAACGTAGGAAATAAATAACTAACAAACAATGGAGAACTTAGGGATAAATAGCATTCAACGTGGAGAACGAAATGAACAGCAACTATGGATCATTCCAAAGATATTCAAAATTCATAATATTATTTATTTGCACATAACATAAAAGTACATAAGCTTGGACAACTTTATTTACTTAAACGAGTAACAATTTCAACAATCAAAGCTTTAAAGATATAACAATTTGCTCCCGCAATTTTTGACGAACCTGCGTATACAATTTTTCTATTTGTCTCCAAATGGAATAGCATTCCTGTTTCATCTTAGCTGATTGGTGGTGGTGGTTGGATTTTGGCACGACTACGTAGAGTACTCCATTTTGAGAAAAAAACTTTAGTCACTAAACAATGGCACTGTTCAAACAATTCGATTCACTATCGCTTCCCTATCGAGGCGCTGCGACTCTTACTGCTCAAGTTTTCAAAGTCGATTTTTTGTATGGTCACATTTTTGGGCGACTTTTGATGAATGGTGATGGTCGATGAAGACAGCGATCTTTGCATGGGTAAACCAACAAATTGGATTTCTCGGTTAAAATCTGAATCAAAATTTTGGGAATTACGTCGTTCTGGGGAAGTGGGTGGAGTTTTCGACATGGCCACTGGTATTCGGGACTTCAGCGAAGCGTTAGATTCGGATCTTGCGCAATGCGCTTTTGGGTAAACTTTTGTGTCCTGGTTTGTATTCACTACACTAACTTGCGAAACACCGTTGCTGTCCGAAGATTCAAATGATGACAAGTAGCGCAGTTCGGGAAACTTTTTGTAACTGCAACTTCGCAATTTCCTGAATTTTGTGCAGCTCCTTCTCGGGATCGATTTGCTGGTTCAGCAACAACTTGGAACTTATGTTCTCCAAATTTCCAGTTTTGACCGATTCCATCTTATTGCCGACGGGCAAGAGTTGAATTTCGGTGATATAAGTCGGTTTTGACGTCGGGTCGGTCCCAACTTCTATGGACTTCTCCGGAGAAGCCGAACCCTTAGCTTCCACCTCTACATGTGGGGATTGAAGCAACATGGCCTCGTAGATATAAGTATTTCGCTTGTTGTTATTTGTTAGTTTCAAATTCTCCGGACTCTTTCCAAATTTTCTCCAACTTTATTTATCTTTTCTAATCCGTTCAAGGAATGCCGCGACACTTTCATGTCATCGGACACGTTGGTGTTGCCAACGCTGTAAATTTTACTTGGCTCATAGTATGAATCAGTTCTGGATGCTTGCTTCTCCATCTAACAACCATTTCGATAAACTTTCAGGATCAAAATGACCTCTTTAGTTTCCTCAACAACCAAACTAGAACCTGCTTCCGTCGGTGACTTTCCTCTGGAAGGTAAAGTTTCTTCGTTACTAGTCACCGGCGTATCGGGCAAACTATTTTCCTCTTCCATTTGCCTTTCAAAATCGCTGTCAACCAAATCTAGCACCGCATCCTCCAAGTTTCCCCATTCGGTAGATTTCACCAACCGGTTGGATTGAAAAGCGCGCAATCCATCAAATCCGTCCGCCTTATTTGAAATAAAATCAGAAATTTCTGAATTTCCCAACATCTTCGGCAGGACCGAATCGGTTATATCTAAACTCTGCGCTCTCTCCAACGAATTTGTGTTATTTTTTACCGAATTTTGTATTTTGGTTAAATCACCCGTACTGGCAGTTCTTCGGTTTTGGATTTCGTCGTTATCTTCGAACTGGTGAATGGTGACATCGATTGCATCCAATTCTATAACTGTTGGAACTGAAATATGCTCAATTTCCGCATCCGAGTCCGAAACGTAATCGGCTGCTTCCAGAACTTTTTTCCTCTTTTTTCCAACTGTTGTTTAAATTTTTCGGTTCTTCCTTGTCCGATTTATATAACTTTTCGTCTGGCGGAGCCGGAGCTTTTCCCTTTTGTTTCTTCGGAGATTTTAAAGTATTATTTGCGTTGATTTCGATTACTTTGCGATTTTTCCTAGCTGCGACTGCTGCATTTAACATGAAGTTCGGTATTTCTTCTGGTATTCCGTCTTTGTTACGCTTTATTCCGGAACCATTCACTCCGCCGCGATAAATAGACGAATCGTTCACGATTTCTTCTTGTTTTGGAGTTTTATCCACTTCGTCTATGCTTTTGTCTAAATTAATTTCTAAGTTAATGTTGTTGTCGTTCTGCGAGAGTTCTGCAGTTTTTGGACTGATTTGTCCCGTTCGGATACCTTTCAACTCCATAGGTAACCACGACCAAACGTAATCGGCTGCTTCAGTTTTCCTTTTTCCATGTTGTTTAAATTTTTCGGTTCTTCCTTGTCCGATTTATATACTTTTCGTCTGGCGACGATTTTCCTTTGTTTCTTCGGAATTTTAAAGTTTATTTGGTTGATTTCGATTACTTTGCATTTTTCAGTGCGACTGCCTTTAACATGAATTCGGTATTTCTTCTGGATTCCGTCTTTGTTACGTTTATTCCGGAACCTTCACTCCCTAAATGACGAATCGTTCACGATTCCTTTGTTTTGATTTTATCATTCATCTATGCTTTGTTAAATTAAATTTCTAAGTTATGTTTTACCGATCTGAAAGAGTTGGAGTTTTATACAAGGTCGATTGTAAAATGAAAACTCACCTGTAGTAAATCGGCAAAAGATGGGCTTTGAAGAACAGCGGGTGACCAATTCGGGAAGTTTTGTTGGCGTATGATTTGTACCATTGTCTTCGTATATGGTTTGGAGAATCACCTCGTACGGACTCGCATAACTCAGTATTGCCACTGCGTCTTCATATACAATGTGTTCAAAATCTATGGTCACATTTTTGATTCTGTCCCCTAAAACAGATTTCAATAATTATTATTATTGTAAAATAAAAATTAAAAAAGAACTAAAATTTCGTCCAAATGTTATCACGCCACGCCGTCTGCCTTTAAAATTTAATTTAAAACTCATTTAATAAACAAATTTTGATGATACCGATAACTTCCTCCGAAAACAAAATTAAATATGCTAATAGTTGCGTTGACCTAGAAATTTACTATTTAAGATAGCAATAATAGTATGCAGAGGTAATTTGCTTACTGACATAATTGCTAGACATTAATTTGAAAAGCGCGATACTGTTTTAACTATTATGCGTAGCAATGAGTTAAGAGAATTTTCCGATTATGTGTCAAACTGTATTTTGTTGAATCACCTTGTATGATTTTAATTATTGGCAGCCACCGTTTCGAATAAAATGGTTGCAAAGCCGAAGGATCTTCCCATTTTACTCTATAAATGGAATATTGTTTGTAATAGTGGTACTTTCGATATATTTTTGTTTTCGATGTTTTCAATTCGAGTTTTGTTTTTGATGCTTTTGTTTTCGGGGATTTGACTTTGACGTTTTTGTTTTCAGTGTTTTTGTTTTCGCTGTTTTGATGATTTGGCGCGAAATCGGAGAATTAAATGATTGGACAGTGATATTTTTGTTTTCGATGTTTTTAATTCGGGGTTTTTGTTTTTGATGCTTTTGTTTTCGGCGTTTTGACTTCGACGTTTTTGTTTTCAGTGTTTTTGTTTTCTCTATTTTGACAATTTGGCGTGAAATCGGAGAATTACATAATTAGACAGTGATATTTTTGTTTTCGATGTTTTCAATTCGGGGTTTTGTTTTAATGCTTTTGTTTTCGACGATTTGACTTCGACGTTTTATTTTCAGTGTTTTGTTTTCGCTGTTTTGACGATTTAGCGTGGAATCGGAGAATTAAATGTTTGGACAGTGATATTTTTGTTTTCGATGTTTTCAATTCGGGGTTTTTGTTTTTGATGCTTTTGTTTTCGGCGTTTTGACTTCGACGTTTTTGTTTTCAGTGTTTTTGTTTTCGCTGTTTTGACGATTTGGCGTGAAATCGGAGAATTAGATGATTGGACAGTGATATTTTTGTTTTCAATGTTTTTAATTCGGGGTTTTTGTTTTTAATGCTATTGTTTTCGGCGTTTTGACTTCGACGTTTTTGTTTTCAGTGTTTTTGTTTTCGCTGTTTTGACGATTTGGCGTGGAATCGGAGAATTAAATGATTGGACAGTGATATTTTTGTTTTCGATGTTTTCAATTCGGGGTTTTTGTTTTTGATGCTTTTGTTTTCGGCGTTTTGACTTCGACGTTTTTGTTTTCAGTGTTTTTGTTTTCGCTGTTTTGACTATTTGGCGTGAAATCGGAGAATTAGATGATTGGACAGTGATATTTTTGTTTTCAATGTTTTTAATTCGGGGTTTTGGTTTTTAATGCTTTTGTTTTCGACGATTTGACTTCGACGTTTTATTTTCAGTGTTTTGTTTTCGCTGTTTTGACGATTTGGCGTGGAATCGGAGAATTAAATGTTTGGACAATGATATTTTTGTTTTCGATGTTTTCAATTCAGGGTTTTGTTTTGATGCTTTTGTTTTCGGCGTTTGACTTCGACGTTTTTTTTTCAGTGTTTTTGTTTTTGCTGTTTTGACGATTTGGCGTGGAATCGGAGAATTAAATGATTGGACAGTGATATTTTTGTTTTCGATGTTTTCAATTCGGGGTTTTTGTTTTTGATGCTTTTGTTTTCGGCGTTTTGACTTCGACGTTTTGTTTTCAGTGTTTTGATTTCGCTGTTTTGACTATTTGGCGTGAAATCGGAGAATTAGATGATTGGACAGTGATATTTTTGTTTTCAATGTTTTTAATTCGGGGTTTTGGTTTTTAATGCTTTTGTTTTCGACGATTTGACTTCGACGTTTTTATTTTCAGTGTTTTTGTTTTCGCTGTTTTGACGATTTAGCGTGGAATCGGAGAATTAAATGTTTGGACAGTGATATTTTTGTTTTCGATGTTTTCAATTCAGGGTTTTTGTTTTTGATGCTTTTATTTTCGGCGTTTTGACTTCGACGTTTTTGTTTTCAGTGTTTTCGTTTTCGCTGTTTTGACGATTTGGCGTGAAATTGGAGAATAAGATGATTGGACAGTGATATTTTTGTTTTCAATGTTTTTAATTCGGGGTTTTTGTTTTTAATGCTATTGTTTTCGGCGTTTTGACTTCGACGTTTTTGTTTTCAGTGTTTTGTTTTCGCTGTTTTGACGATTTGGCGTGGAATCGGAGAATTAAATGATTGGACAGTGATATTTTTGTTTTCGATGTTTTCAATTCCGGGTTTTTGTTTTTGATGCTTTTGTTTTCGGCGTTTTGACTTCGACGTTTTTGTTTTCAGTGTTTTTGTTTTCGCTGTTTTGACTATTTGGCGTGAAATCGGAGAATTAGATAATTGGACAGTGATATTTTTGTTTTCAATGTTTTTAATTCGGGGTTTTGGTTTTTAATGCTTTTGTTTTCGACGATTTGACTTCGACGTTTTTATTTTCAGTGTTTTTGTTTTCGCTGTTTTGACGATTTAGCGTGGAATCGGAGAATTAAATGTTTGGACAATGATTTTTTTGTTTTCGATGTTTTCAATTCAGGGTTTTTTTTTGATGCTTTTATTTTCGGCGTTTTGACTTCGACGTTTTATTTTCAGTGTTTTGTTTTCGCTGTTTTGACGATTTGGCGTGGAATCGGAGAATTAAATGATTGGACAGTGATATTTTGTTTTCGATGTTTTCAATTCAGGGTTTTGATTTTGATGCTTTTGTTTTCGGCGTTTTGACTTCGACGTTTTTGTTTTCAGTGTTTTGATTTCGCTGTTTTGACGATTTGGCGTGAAATCGGAGAATTAGATAATTGGACAGTGATATTTTGTTTTCAATATTTTTAATTCGGGGTTTTGTTTTAATGCTTTTGTTTTCGACGATTTGACTTCGACGTTTTATTTTCAGTGTTTTGTTTTCGCTGTTTTGACGATTTGGCGTGGAATCGGAGAATTAAATGTTTGGACAATGATATTTTGTTTTCGATGTTTTCAATTCAGGGTTTTGTTTTGATGCTTTTATTTTCGGCGTTTTGACTTCGACGTTTTTGTTTTCAGTGTTTTTGTTTTCGCTGTTTTGACGATTTGGCGTGAAATCGGAGAATTAGATGATTGGACAGTGATATTTTTGTTTTCAATGTTTTTAATTCGGGGTTTTGTTTTAATGCTTTTGTTTTCGGCGTTTTGACTTCGACGTTTTTATTTTCAGTGTTTTGTTTTCGCTGTTTTGACGATTTGGCGTGGAATCGGAGAATTAAATGATTGGACAGTGATATTTTGTTTTCGATGTTTTCAATTCAGGGTTTTGATTTTGATGCTTTTGTTTTCGGCGTTTTGACTTCGACGTTTTGTTTTCAGTGTTTTGATTTCGCTGTTTTGACGATTTGGCGGAAATCGGAGAATTAGATAATTGGACAGTGATATTTTGTTTTCAATGTTTTTAATTCAGGGTTTTGTTTTAATGCTTTTGTTTTCGACGATTTGACTTCGACGTTTTTATTTTCAGTGTTTTTGTTTTCGCTGTTTTGACGATTTAGCGTGGAATCGGAGAATTAAATGTTTGGACAGTGATATTTTTGTTTTCGATGTTTTCAATTCGGGGTTTTTGTTTTTAATGCTTTTGTCTTCGGCGTTTTGACTTCGACGTTTTTGTTTTCAGTGTTTTTGTTTTCGCTGTTTTGACGATTTGGCATGAAATCGGAGAATTAGATGATTGGACTGCGTTATTATTGTTTTTAATGCTTTTGTTTTCGGCGTTTTGACTTCGACGTTTTTGTTTTCGCTGTTTTGACGATTTGGCATGACATCTGAGAATTAGATGATATTTTGTTTTCAATGTTTTTAATTCGGGGTTTTGGTTTTTAATGCTTTTGTTTTCGGCGTTTTGACCTCGACGTTTTTGTTTTCAGTGTTTTTGTTTTTGCTGTTTTGACTATTTGGTGTGGAATCAGAGAATTAGATGAATAGACAGTGATATTTTTGTTTTGGTTTTTTTCAATTCGGGTTTTTGTTTTGTTCCCTTTTTTTCGGCGTTTTGACTTCTACGTTTTTGTTTTCGCTATTTTGACGATTTGGCGTGGAACCGGAAAATTAGATGATTGGACAATGAAATAAATAAATAATGAAAAATCTTTCGTAATTTAAAAAAAATGTGAGAATCGAACCTACGACATTATTTTATTTTCTTCGAATGCGTCCAAAGTGAGAATAATAATTAGAGAAAATAGAAAGTACGCAGCTTAAGCTCCCACAATTTTAAAATATTTGTGTATTTGTATTTTAACATTAATGCACTAGGGCCTTGATTTTCAACCAGTGGTCTGCACCGGTGTTACTTTAGAGAGTATTTTCAAGGGGGCATTCTAGTTTTATTATTAGTTATTAAATGTGGGGGTCCGTACCTGTATGATATATTTTGAGAAAATCTGTGGTAACGAAAAGTTGCACTAATGGGGGCTATTATGATGTTCCTCGGAGAAAGTACGGTTGAACTTAATTATTCTACTTCAGAATATCCCCCCGACTCCCTGGTTTATTCTATGCAATTTTTTTAAGTAAACAGAATATTTAAAAATATTTGCTAAGTCACTGCTACGGTAACGTAGTTTTGCGGTAGAATTTATAAATAATAAGAATTTTTTTATAATTTTGAAATACTTCACCCACCAGCTTTTCAACAAGCAGCAGCAAGTGGAAATCAAATTTACTGCTCTATGCATTTATTTCTAATCAGTACCGTAACTATCTATAATCCTGCGTAAGAACCCACACAGTGGCGCATTAAAAAATGGCTATGGGGAACAAACCAGATTATTTTTTTAAATTTCGTTAATCCATTCATGCTCGTCGGTGGTAAAGAGGTTAACTGACAAATTAAAATCAAAAATTAAAAGAAGTTATATTTCAAACTCAGAATAGCCCGCAAAACTTATTTTTTTCACGCAATTTTCAAAATAAACCGAATAAATTTCCTAAATTTTCCCCTAACCACTGTTTTAAGAAAACGTATTTTTTGGGCGGTAAAAAATTTATAAATAACAAAGAAAAATTTTGAAAATTTCCTCGAATTTTCGTAAAAATGTAACACTTTATCCCGCATGCTTTAATTTTAATTTGTCGTAATATTTAACCAGCGTAAGCCCAACAGGGGCCAAAGAAAGGGCCCTAATGGGGAAAAAATTTTTCTAAATCTATTTAACCGTTCATGCCGTTTAAAATTTAAACCTGTTCAAAGCAATATAAAACTAAGCAAGAAAGTTATATTTCAAAAAAGGCGGGAAAATTTTTGATATGGCCGTTCAAGAATCAAGCCGGCCCCTAGGGTGACAATTTGGTTCGGCAAAAAAATGCCTAAAATTTAAATTAACCAGGGGTTGAGGTAAAATTGTAGATTTCCTTAAATTTTAAAATTTCCTCGAATTCCTAAAAGTAAAAAACTTATCTTTTTTAAATTTGAAATTTTTCCTACGATTTAGAAAAGTTTCCTAAATTTGGAAAACTTGGCTATCGTTCCCAAGCCGTTAAAATTTATTTTAAGCTTTCCTAAGAAGAAAACATTCTTTAAAAAAGTTATTGGTATGGCCCCATAATCAGACCAAGTTTGACTAGCGTTGGTTGGGTAATTTTAAATCTTCAATTTTGGGGGAAACTTTAGAAAATTTAATTTTCAATTTTGCAAATTTTAAAATTCGGAAAAGAAATCAACGAAACTTTTTTCACTTTAGTAACTGAAATTTTTGAATTTAGAAAAACCCTGTTTAACCATAGCAAGGGTTACAAGTACTAATATTCTAAATTTTCCCAAATTCAAGTTTTTGATAAAAAAAATGCCCAGAACGGTTTTTTAAATTAAATGGGAACAAAACTGAAAAAAATTAATTTTTAACCGACATTTAATAAACTAAAGTAAACAAAAAAATTTTAAAAATTGGTATGTGGGAATTTAATTTGGAATCCTTTGAATCGATTACGCATAAAAAATCAGAAACAAAACAAGGCGAAAATGGGATAACTGCAATTTTTAAGCTTCTATACAGCTACCTTTCTGGTTTACAATTAAATAATATTTTGTAATAATTTTTTATTTAAATTTATATATTTTTTTCTTCCTGGTTTTTCATAACCTGCAAGATAAGCGATAATCCTTCATTCAAGGAGGCGATTAAATATCCTACCAGGTCAAAAATTTTGTTTTTATTTTTGTCAAGTTACGATAGTAAAATGAGATTTGAATTGTTATTGGGCTATATTTTAATAAATTTTCTAAAATTATGAAAAAACTTTGGCGGTCCGCTATGGCGATTCTATGTCAAAACATAGAAAACCAAAAACACCAAAAACCAAAAACACCAAACACAAAAACACCGAAAACAAATACACCGAAAAACAAAATCATCGGAAAACAAAAACACCGAAAACAAATACACCGAAAAACAAAATCATCGGAAAACAAAAACACCGAAAACAAAAACGTCGAAACCTTCTGGGAAGTTAAAAAATATAACAACACCTAATATTATATAGGTTTTTTTTTAAAACAGTTTAGAGCAGGTGAATCCTCCCACGAGTAGGATTGTTTTTACAATGGTAGACTTTGTTTGTTGATAGATGACCCATGTGTAAGTGGATGAAACTTTTTTTTCTATTTATCTTTGAAAATCCGCATTAACTTAAGTTGTGCGATAATATTTACTATGATTAAAATTTAATAAACTGCAGTGCGTTGACTTGAAAATTCGCAGCAGAAGGTTCTGTAAATTTAAAATATCTCTCGAATGTTATTACTATTTGTTCGAGAAGAACAAACTTGAAGAATTACATTACAGACAATTTTAGCTACTAAAACAGTAAATTAACTAAAGAAATGTGTTAATTTACTGTGTCAACAATGGATTGTCCCCTTAGGCGATTCGCTCCGTAAAAACCAACATAAATCAAAAGCCGCACAATTTAAAGAAGTAAACTTGGCTAAATTGCTTTTAAACTATTAAAGAAACCGGTGCTATTATGTAAAACATAATTTTAAAATTAGAGAAAATTTTTATTTTTGCAAAAAATAATATTTTACCTAAATTAAGTTTTCGGGATTCGTAAGCCGGGCCTCTTTGGAGAATACTTTTCACGAAGATTCCGTCCCTTATGTTGCCAACAATGTCGAAACCCAAACCGGTAAAATCGCGACTTTTCAGCAAAACTGTTTTGATTTCGGGTTTCTGCAAAAAAACTGGCGTTATTTTGTGAAAAATTTTTGAAAACTCTTACCTTCAGGTCAAAATCATCCGAGGATTTTTGCTTTTCGGTTGTGAGCGCATCCAAGGGTGAAAGTTGTCTCGATTTATCGAAAACCAACGCATCATCGCTGCTGTTCTTGACAACTTCGCTTTTGAATCCGGGGTTGTCATAAGAAAATTCCGATTTTCCTTTTTCTGGATCCAAATTTAAAATTTCGTGTTTGCCTGTGAAAAATAAAATAAGGTAAGAAACAAAGTTTTGTGTTACTTAAATATTTGCATTCCGACTTAGCACATAGAGGAAAAAAAAGAAAACTGCAAGAGAGAATGTTAAGTGCATTTATAAGTTAGTAGAAAGTAGAATTGGATATTTTAGAAACGTAATGCGAGTTGTGTCTTCTATTAACATAATCAGATTTGCTGTTTTTAGGCTAATGAACCAACGACGAAGATTGGGAAAAATTTTAAAAATAGATGCGTGGTAGCGCAATTTTGCAATAGCTTCGCCCAGACATCAAAGGTGCGGTTTTTCCTACGATCCTCCCATTGGGCTATTGCAAAAAACAATATTTACATTTTTTTATTCGATTAGAAAACGTTTAAAAAAAATTTAAAAAGAACTAAAAATAGGAAAGAATTTCAAGTTTGTATTAATATAGTAGGTGTGCCATGTGAACCGAACATTCACCGGTTTTGCATATTTATTGGAATCTAATCTATTACGCATTCATTTAAAAAATATTTATGGACTTTCGTGTCCATTAAAAAGTTTAAGCTTCTTAATAATTTTTTAATAAAACGTCGTTTAACAACTTTTTCTTGTTTGATTGCCCCAAAACCTCGAGAGATACAAAACGACCGACTTAAATAAATTCTAGGTCGATTATTGAAACCACTATCCACCTGCAACATTTCTCACATTTAATTGTGTTTACACAACACGATTTTATTTCTCTACTGCCTGAATGCCATTTTTGTTTTTAAGTGAATTACAAATACGTGACAATTTGCAATATAAAACAAAGGAACTTAAAACGATTGTAAAATATTTGGTACGGAGAGTAGGGGCATAAATATGATTTTTTAAGTCATTACACTACCCCCCCCTTCGCTCCTTCACGCTTCATATTAGCACTTTCACAAATATTATAGATAGGTTTTATTTCACACTTTGAAAATAAATTGCTTCCAAAATTAAGACCTCGAAGGTTATTACTATTATCCAGAGTACTGCAGTTTTGCTTTCAAAATTTCTTACAAATTCGAATTACAAACAATTCTAATTTAAATTTGCAATCAAAAGTAATTCAAATAATATTTTAAAATTACAATTTTTAATCCCCCCCCTCCAGCCTCCTTCCATCGAAACAAATTTTGTTTTGGTAGATTATCGAAAGATTCATTCAAAAACCGCACTGTCCCAAGGTCGCTGCAAATTCGACACACCCATAACATAATAATCTACTCAAATACAAACAAAACTTGTGGGAGAAATAAAAAAATTGAAGATGTGAACGATTAGATGTAAAAAAAAACTTCACTTGAGAAGCTTTAAATTGAATAAAGCCAAATGTTCGGTCACGTGGGGTAACGGGGAGGGGGGAGAGTTGTATTCGGATTATCAACCAATTATATGCTTTATTTAGTGTCTCAAATGACTCTAGGTTGCTTCTTATTGGTTGGTTTGGCAATTAACCCCTCCCCATAGGTCCACCCTCAGGACTGACCAGGGTCTCCAACTTTTAAAACTTAAAAGTAGCCAGTTTCCAAAAAATAGACCCAAATTGCGAATATTTGGATATTTGAACTTTTGAGTGCCGTAGTCAGGTTTTTTTCGGAGAAGGAAATACTCCACCCAGATAATTACATAATTTTTTCCGCACATAATCTCCCTAAAATGTCATTCTAAGAAAATACATAGGATTGATGCAGAATTGGAATCCCCCCCCCCCCCCGGCCAGTTTAAACAATTCTGAGCTATGTGCTCGTTCGAAAAAAATACAATAAGGTCATAGGTTCGATTCCCCCCTTTCTTTAAAATTATGAAAGATTTTCCGTTATTCATTGATTCTACCACAATAATAACTAAAATTGTCACGTCACCATAGCAACGGCCAAGCCGATATTATGCTGATATCTTCAATTCACTTCTGATATTAAAAATAAATTGCAGAGACCGGGAAGACTGAGGGGTCTTATTTAATAAAAATTAATAAATGATTTAAAATTATGCAAAACGCTAATGATACCATTTTAGTTTTCTTGGGAAAATAAAGTGGGGGGATCAAAAGTAAACCGAAGATCTCCTTTTGCAGAGGCACTGGAGGGTGCTCCACACCCCCCAGACCCCACGGTTTAACTAATTTATTTTTATTAAAACTGAATTAAATATTTAAGAATATCTCAAATTTCTTAAAATTAGCTATGCCAAGCAAATGTGTCTAATTCATAATTTGACAATTAATTATAAACTGAACAGTCAGGGGGTACGGAATACAGCATATCATTTGCTTTGCTGTTTTCAATTTTAAAAAATTTTTCGTATCGCAATAATGACTCTAAAAATGTCACGTTACCATAGTAACGGCCAAGAGAATATTCTGACATCTCCAAATCATTTGTGATAATGATAAACTGCCCAAACCGGGGGTCTGGGGTGCACCCTCCAGTGCACAAATTTTGTGATACAGAACATTAAATGTTTATAAATTATTTTAGAAACTTTATGAAACCCCTTTAGTTTGCTTAAGAATAATGATATATCCTGGTAGAATTTAATACCCCCGAACCCCCGCTCTATGATGTTTTATTTATAAGAAATTCATTTCTATTCCGTTTCTAATTTAAAAAAAACGGCATCGTTTCACAATAATGTTTAAAAATTTCACGTTACCATAGCAACAGTCAAGCGGATATGCTGAAATCTTTAATTTACTTCTGATATATGAAACCGCGCAAACCGGGGGGTCTGGGGGGTGTGGAACACCCTCCAGTGCACAAATTTTAAAATGCAGAACATTAAATGTTAGAAATTATCTTAGAAGCTTTATGAAACCGATTTAGTTTGCTTGAGAATAATGACATACACTGGGAGAAATTTCGTGCCCCCCAGAACCCCCGCTCTATGATGTTTTATTTATAAGAAATTCATTTCTATTCCGTTTCTAATTTAAAAAAAACGGCATCGTTTCACAATAATGTTTAAAAATTTTACGTTACCATAGCAACAGTCAAGCGGATATGCTGAAATCTTCAAGTCACTTCTGACAAATGAAACCGATCAAACCGGGGATTTGGAGGTGTGGAACACCTCCAGTGCACACATTTTGGAATGCATAACATTAAATGTTTATAAATTATCTTAGAAGCTTTATGAAACCGATTTAATTTGCTTGAGAATAATGACACATACTGGGAGGAATTTCATACCCCCCAGAACTACCGGTCCATGATGTTTTTATTATTAGAAATTAATAAATTCATTTCTATTTCGTTTCTAATTTAAAAAACCTGCATCGTTTTGCAATCATGTTTAAAAATTTCTCGTTACCATAGCAACAGTCAAGCGGATATGCTGAAATCTTTAATTCACTTCTGATAAATGAAACCGATCAAACCGGGGTCTGGGGTGTGGAACACCCTCCAGTGCACACATTTTAGAATGCAGAACATTAAATGTTTATAAAATTATCTTAGAAGCTTTATGAAACCGCTTTAGTTTGCTTGAGAATAATAACATACACTGGGAGGAATTTCTTGCCCCCCAAAACCCCCGATCTATGATCTTTTCATTTATAAGAAATTAATAAATTCATTTCTATTTCGTTTCTAATTTAAAAAACTGCCACGTTTTGCAATAATGTTTAAAAATTTACGTTACTATAGCAACAGTCAAGCCGATATGCTGAAATCTTTAATTCACTTCTGATATATGAAACCGCGCAGACCGGGAGTCGGGGGGTGTGGAACACCCTCCAGTGCACACGTTTTGGAATGCAGAACATTAAAGGTTTATAAATTATCTTAGAAATTTTATGAAATCGCTTTAGTTTGCTTGAGAAGAATGACATATCCTGAGAGAAATTTTATACCCCCATAACCCCGCTCTATGATGTTTATATTTATAAGAAATTAATAAATTCATTTCTATTTCGTTTCTAATTTAAAAAAACTGCATCGTTTCGCAATAATGTTTAAAAATTTCTCGTTACCATGGCAACAGTCAAGCGGATATGCTGAAATCTTTAATTCACTTCTGATAAATGAAACCGCTCAAACCGGGGGGTGGGGTGTGGAACACCCTCCAGTGCACAAATGTTGGAATGCAGAACATTAAATGTTTATAAATTATCTTAGAAACTTTATGCAACCGCTTTAGTTTGCTTGAGAATAATAACATACCCTGAGAGCAATTTCGTACCCCAAAACCCCCGGCCTATGATCTTTTCATTTATAAAAATTAATAAATTCATTTCTATTCCGTTTCAAATTAAAAAAAAACCTGCGTCGTTTCACAATAATGTTTAAAAATTTCTCGTTACCATAGTAACGGCCAAGAGAATATTCTGACGTCTCCAAAACACTTGTAATAAAAAAAAAACTGTCCAAACCGTGGGGTCTGGGGGGTGTGGAACAACCTCCAGTGCATACATTTTGGAATCCAGAACATTAAATGTTTATAAATTATCTTCATTCATCACAAATTTTAATGTTTAAAAATTTCACGTTACCATGGCAACAGTCAAGCGGATATAGTGAAATCTTTAATTCACTTCTGATAAATGAAATCGATCAAACCGGGGGGTCTGTTTTGATTTTGAATTTTGAAATTTTGAAATGCAGAAAATTAAATGTTAGAAATTCTCTTAGAAACTTTATGAAACCGCTTTGGTTTGCTTGAGAATAAAGACATGCCCTTAGAGAAATTTCATACCCCTCAGAACCCCCGCTCTATGATGTTTATATTTATAAGAAATTAATAAATTCATTGCTATTCCGTTTCTAAATAAAAAAAACTGCGTCGTTCCGCAATAATGTTTAAAAATTTCTCGTTACCATAGCAACAATCAAGCGGATATGAGGGTGTGGCACACCTCCAGTGCCTAGATATAGGAATGTAGGTAGATACGAGCATCGATAGGAGTATAAATACAATTTTAACAATTTCATATATTAAAATATTTATCTCCATAACTTTTTTTCCGATGGTTCGGTATGTCTATCGGTGTTGTTGTATTCAGACTTTCTTTTTGTATTTAAAATCACTTTGAAAAATGGTATTACGTTTAAAAGCTAGTCTGCTTAAGAATGAACTTAAAATACTTATATACTAAACAAAAATTACCAACTTAGCACTCATTTTACGTTCAGTATTACCAACTTTACCATACAAATTTATACAATGAGAATCTCGTTAACCCATTTAACCCATTCGTGCGCGTCCGAAATTCTCCACTGGGATATTCTTTTACAAGTTTTTTCTTTTCTGATCCCCGTTTTTATGGGAATATGTCCGCTTGATCCTAAAGAGTAACTGTGCAAAATTTGGTTCGGATCGGTTCAAAATTCGAGGAGTGTATAGCGAACAAACTGACAAAAGAGCTCTTTATATGTATGTATATAGATGTTGTTGGCAAATCTCTCATTTTATTTGAATAATAATTACTATTATTGATATATTTTTATGGAAGCTTTTATACAATTTTAGTGTGGCAAATATAATTTTGATGTATTCCATACCCCCGACCCCCCTCCTCATTTCTAAACCTATTTAATGGTGAGATTTTGCTGTGTTTTACTAGAAATATAATATTTATCTCAAAAACGTTCTTTTATATTCTCTTTTAGCATAGGGAACACAATAAGCTATTTTATATTTTAAAAAATATGCATTTCATGCCAAAAAATCCAGTTTTTAGGCAAAAGTTTGTAAAAAGTAAATTTTTCATCATAAAATATTAATTTAATAAAGTACAAAAACAGCTTATTGCGTTCGCTATGTTGTTTTATATGTTCTCCCAAAACTTGAAGTAAATCCGGCAAACCGTTTTTAAGATGAGTATTTTCTAGTGAAATACTGCTAAAACCAAACCTTAAAACTGTATTTTCTTTGAATTAATCGAAATAGTAAGGCTTTTCTGCGACGGGGGGACTCACAGAATTTTTGTTCAGTTTCGCCCATTTGCTTTCCAGTGATCCTCCGGTTACGTGTAGATTTTAATTACGATTTGTGTTGATTAAATTTCGTACATCAAGGGTGCGAAATTCAAAGTCAAATATTATAATGTGAAATCAATTTTATACTTGTAGCTCAATCTCTCGTTGAGTGCGAGAGTGAGTAGTAAATCAAAGCTATTTGGTTGACATTTAATCAGAACCGGATCTAAGGGGGCGAAGGGGCCTATGTTCCGGGCGTTGAGCAAGAAGGGCGTGAAAAGACCTTTTAAGACTGTAATAATTAATTATATTTTGTTTTCGTTGCCAATAGATGGCGCGACAATAGAAAAACAAAAAACTACAGAGAAACCAAAATATTGTTGTTATAATTCTGAAATTTTAGAATTAAACTGTATATCAAGAAATGATATAATTTTGTTAAAATGCGCCTTCTTCTCAAAAATTTTCCTCATTGAAAGCCCATTTTGTCAATAAATTATTGCTTAAGTACATAGATTCTATAAATTTATACTAATTCTATTTTAAAGAAAAGATTTTGATTTTCACAGAACTTTTCTGTTGTATTTGGTTTATTTTGTTAAATGTTGCCACCTGTTGGCAATCCGTTTTTTTCAAAATTTATGGAATGCCCGCAAATTTTTTTTTATTCGTTTATTGCATTATTATCTCTCAAAAATTAAAAAAACTGATGAAAATCACAACCCGATGCCGAACCCTCCCGAAAAATACTGTTTTAGGCTATTCGCTAGTTATCAAAAAAATAAAAGAAATTCAAAATTTATTTCAAACTCAAACTTATTTAAATTTTAAAACTGCGTAGTAAACATTATTTTTATCACGGAGGATTTCAGGGATACAATTCGAGTCATCCTTAGAGGGGGGAAGTCAATTGCCCCCTTGCCCACCCCTAAATACACCACTGATAAAATATACAAAAGTAAAAACTAAAAACTGTGAAGTATTCAAAAATTTTCGAAAATACAGGCCCAAAAAAACAAAATTTTAATGCGATTTTTGCATTGGCTGTATTCATACGCCCTTGCTCCGCCCATCATTAGTCACATACCGAGGGTATTTTGCATCAAAAAAATGTATTTTCTTCGAATCCAAACCTACTGACCTAGCCTGGTGGTTTTTAAAGGGGGGGGGGGGCACGCACAGTTTATGAAAACTATATTAAAGCTTTTAAACTTGGCAGATGTTTATTCGAGTGTATTATTAAACATACTAAAAGTCCTCAACTCAATGTTTCGTTCTCAAACCGTAAAAATTATTCATCAAATTTAGAATCTCCCACCCACCATCCACGTAAAAGAAAAATTACCAACATCAGTATTTTTCGCAAACAAGAAAAATTAATTCGTTAACCGCATTTAATCAATTAACGTTAACCGCAATTAAAAAAGGGGGGTTGTTATACCCCATACCCTTAAGTTTCTTATATCACTTTTACCTCGAAAAATTAAATAAATGAGGAATATTTCACTTTGATAAATTAACTATATTTTGAACAGGCACCTGGTATAATTTTGCAATTATTTAAATTGCAAAATACTACCCACTATTATAATATTAATTTTTAAAATATTGAAAGAGGAAGCTCAGCTCATTTTGTATCTGTAAATTACTTTGTATTTAATTTTTAATAAGCACCCACCCACCTAATCATTTTTATAAAATAAAAAATTGACCAGATTTCCTTCTTTCTAATTTTTTTTTTTTAATTTTATTTTTTCAAATTATGGGATATCTCCTATTATGTTTTACTCCTATTACGTTTCTGCAAGTTATTTTTGTTAAATAATTATTATAATTAAAATATTATATGACTTGCCTTGGAAAACAACCGCCTACAAATTGCAAATTAAATTTGGCTATTTTGATATGTCAAAAGTAATTTGTAGGCGGCTATTTCCCAATGTAAGTCATGTAATGCTATAAAAGGCGCGTATTTTGCTTTAACATTTTTAACAATAACAATTAAAGAGCAAATAATCCCTAAAAGACACATCTTCATTCTAACGTGTTGCAATGCGAAGGAGGAACCTTAAAAAACTTGTTTACGATGTTATTCCTTAGAGGGGCACTCAAAATAACAGTGGGAAAATCATTGTTAAAAAATAATAATAAAAAAAAGATATTGAGGATCTTACAACAAATAATGGCAGCCGATTTTGAATGTGGAGTGAAAAATTAGCTTTCCCTAAATATATCCTGGATAAATAGATTCACTATTTGTTTATTGTTTTGAGAATATACGACTTAAAGAAAAATAACCTTGAAAAGCAACTACGCCTGCCCCCGTTATTTACTTATCCATATATTATGTAGAATATGCCAACCTGCGACCAGTAGACCTTAAGGGTAAGCCATGGCTCCCTCCGATCTTTGTTAAAAAATTAATAAATTATACTTAAAATTAAAAAAAATAGCAGATGCTTTCCAAAAACTTGAAAAAATTACCTCCAAATTTCATTGTAATTTCTTAAAGGGTTTCTTAAATGACTACGAAGCCCCCCCTCCCGTCGTAAGGATTTGAAAGGTTTTGCTAGACCTCATTCTGTCTTTACGTAGAGATTGAAATTGATAATCCCTCCCCCTTCCGCTCCTAGGATTTGAAATTTATTAAAACGAAATTTTTATTAAATATTTTAAAAACCAAAAAGGAAGAAATTATATTTGTGGATGATTTACTGTGGTTCATGGGGGAGTTAGCCATTCCGATATCAAAATAACTTAAATTTCTACTTTTATAAAAAAATTTATATTTCAAGGTTTAATAGAATTAGTATGTGAAAATGTAGTTTCGATAGCTCAATTTGGAAAAAGATTTTCAAATACCCCTCCCTTCCTTTTAAAGCTTTATATAATTAATGGACAATCCCTAAACCAAGTGAGATTTATAATATAAATAAATTGAAGATGTTGATATTAATTAATTATAAAAATAAATTTTGATGAAATATTAATTAATTTAAATTATAGTAAAATGGAGGCCCCAAGGAGGCGATCTTAAAATAATTATTGGCTTTATAAAATTTACAAATTATAAATCAAACGAAATGAGCTAAATTAAATGGGAACGAGAACGCAAAGCATTAGACTGGAAAACTTAAAAAAAAGAAATCAATAAAACTTGAAGAAACAGGCGGAAATGAGATTCAAAGAAAAGATTAAGTACTGGAAATTGCAAAAAGATTATAGATAATAATTTAACAAACTATATAATGAAATTATTAAAACAAACGGTGGCAGTATAAATTTAAACAAAATTGTAATTTTTAATATTAGAGATTTTATGGTTGCTGAACATTTTTCATTTTCTATAATTTGGAGTAATTTTAAAGTTAAAAATTCTTATAGACGATCTAAGGGCTTCTTTGTCCAATTGAATTGCTCAGTAGTTAAGAAAAACAATTTAAAATTTTTGAAACTGAAACCTGTACATTGTTAAGACTAAAATTGTTGTAATTTATTTAAATAAAAAATTTTAATTTTTTAATTTTAAAAGTAAAAAATTTTAGTTTTCAATCGCAGGCGAAAAAAGTACTACAAAGTTTGAAAGAAAAACTATGAAAACTAGGGAAATTTATTTTGAACAGTAGCAAAGAACAAACAAAACATAGCAATACATACGCGAAACGGCGACGGCGAGATGTCCAACACCTCGTGTTTTTTCTTTTTAATTAAAATTAGGATAAACTATACACAGTGAAACGTTTTGCTTTGTTGCCGTATTATGGCGGCGTGCTTGTAATAACACGGCACTACAGTACTAGCATTTGTTTTTTTTTTAATTTTTAGCAATAAAAATTGACCGAGTTGTAACTTTTCGAAGTTATCTGCGTGTAAATTTAAGATAAACAATCATACAAATTTCCTTAAGAGGGAACAGTTTTAAAAGGGGGAAATGTTGTCAACAGGTGGCGCGACAACAGAAAAGTAACAAGTCGGGTTACCAGTTGCAGGAATTTTCTCTAAATCTAGGAAATTTCAATTGTTAAAACAAAAATTACAGAAATCGACCGAATTTCCCTAAATTCCATCGACAAAATGTTTTCAAGTTATTTACGGTAAATTGGTATAATTAGCATCTAAGCGCTAATCATCCTAGAGCCGGCCCTGATTATGGG
Organism: Lycocerus yunnanus; assembly: GCA_036346125.1. Lineage (NCBI taxonomy): Eukaryota > Metazoa > Arthropoda > Insecta > Coleoptera > Cantharidae > Lycocerus > Lycocerus yunnanus. Next base: position 26,673 of record JARFIX010000296.1, on the reverse strand, counting down.
GTCATTATGACAAAACCGATACTCAAAAATTCTGCTTTTTCAAAAAAATGCCTAGGATTTAGAACAGATAAATGTTAACGTTACTATTTTGTATAACTGTAAAGGAATATTTAAAATTAAGAAACCCTCCCCCCCTTTCCCCTGCAAGATCAGAAAGTTTGCAACTCTGACCCATAGGTACTCACCTCGGTGCGACCTGCAGCAACACGAAAAAATGTTTATGTCAAAGCCACGAACCAGGCAATATGCCGGCCAGACGAAGAACGTGAGGGCCCAGCCCCGGTACTCCACAGTGCCATGAAAAAGAACAAGAAGGATTGGGCTAAGATTTGCTCGAGAAGCAGTTTTTACTGAATTATTACTTCCCGCAATCAGTAAAAAGAAAATGCGCGATGGGCCGGTGTTTTTGAGAACTAGAGGCCGCGTGCGCCCTCAAATGTTTACTCACATGAAATTTTTTTTAGATTATTTATTTTTTTAATTTTTTCTTTATTTTGAGATTAATTTTGGGCTGAGTTTGCTAAGTGCCGCTCGAAAATACAAGTTGTCCTATAGAAATGAAAGCAAATTATGAAAGATCATTAAATTATAAGAATTATAAGATAAAGATGAATCGAAAATTTAGAAGTTTAGGCATTAAAAAGTCAAAAATTGTAATACGTTTCTATGATAGGCTAAATTCGAACTTAAAACTCCGCCCATTTTGAAATCAAAATCATAATCATGTATTTTATCACTTTTTTGATGCAGCCGTCACGTATCTGTAATGTTATTTGAATAAAACATTGAACCGCATCGATTTAAGACGTACTTTTACGAAAATAATTTTTAGGGTAAATCCGAGTCTTGCAGTGGTTGCGTTTGTCAAAACTGACTATAAGCCGTTTTGACAAGCGCTTTACTCATTAAAAATATCCCTCTAGAACGGTCCAACTCGAAAAAGTGTGGATGTTGATCCGGCAGATGGCAGGGAGCACGCTGCTCTGGTTAGCCCCGCCCTACGGTTGATTCGCGCATATAGAAACGCATGTACCGCCAACACAATACAAAGTTCGCCCGTTTTCATGACTTTTAAAAACGATGTTTAGCGTTATTATTGGAATTATCGACTTCTTAACTAACTGTAAAGAAATTTTTGTAAAATCTCTACAGACGGCGAGCGGCACTTAGCGAATCCTAGCCCAATTTTTTATTTCATTTCGTTCCTCTTGAACTTTGCATAAAGTAAACTGGCGCAAAAATTTTCGCGTTATCTCCCACTGAAATTGGGTTTTTGATGGACATACTAGAAAATAGTACTGTCTGATGAAAACGTCGTAAGGGGATATCCATTAATTACGTAAGGCTTTTAGGGGGGGGAAACCTCAAAAATCCTTACGAATGGGGGAGAGGTACTAAGTTTTCCTTACGGAAGGTTTCACTTTTTTCCAATTTGAAATAAAACCTTAACGTCCTACACACGTTGAGGAGGGGTACCAAACCTTACCAACCTTTGCATAAGGGAGGGGAAAGATGAAAATTTCAAAAATCGTCTTTACGCAATTAATGAATGCTCCCTAAATTTTTCGGAAGTTTGGGGAATCAAAAAACTTGATTTTAAAGCCTCATAAAATGCAAAATACAATATCAGCGTGAATATTTTCTGTGTCAATAAGATTTTCTTATCAAACTGTATTAGAAGTAATAAAAAATGGTTGTTTTCGTGTTTTTAATTTTTGGGGTCAAAAAAAAACCTTCAGTTTATTTCAAAAAAGTTCAAAATTTTGGTTCTCATTTTATTACATAAGATGACACTTTGGGATGCGTAGAGTTGGAAAAATCGGCTCGAGACTGCTATAAAGTTTTTCAAAGTGGCTCAATAGTTATTTTCTCGAGGCTGGTCCGGCCTCCTCGACAACAGATCGTTTCGAATCAAACGACGGCGTCCGCTCATCCTTCGGCCCCGAAGCGGGCGCCCTCAACGGCGCGACTTTAGCTCCTGGTCCGTCACCTGTACGTTCGCGATCAACCTCAAGACGCCGCCGCTCCGGCCACACCGACCACTAACCTCGCACTTTACGCGGACGACACCGCATTCTAACCAGCTCCTTCAGGCTCGACCCGATCATCAACCGCCTACAAACGGCACTCACACGATTCCGCACCTGGCGCATGGGGTCACCCGCAAAAGACGCGGCTAAAGCAAGGGCGCAATGGCGCACTGCACCCACTGCTCAATGCCAACAGCAAACTCTCCATCCCGAACCGACTCATCCTATACAAAACCATCATCCGACCCATCCTAACTTACGCAGCCCCGTCTGGCTACGCAGAATCCTAACCCACCTGCAACATCGCCCTACGACGCGCCATGAAGGCCCCATGGTTCGTCACAAACAAGAGGCTGCAGGCGGACTCCGGCGTGGAGCCCATCGCAGAGTTTATCCGTCACCTGACGGAAAAATTTTACGAAGCTTCTGGACACTCCGAAAACCCATTAATCCAAGAGCTGGGTAACTACCAACTCGAGGACTTTTTGCGGTATAAGAGACCCAGAAGCATCTTGCAGCAAACCACATAGTTCTTCAAACTACGCAGCGACAGTAACAACCCCATCTCCGCAAGCCCTCACCTTCAAAGGGCGAGATGGGACTTCAAATTCAGCCAAGACTCTCGAAGCTATTTTTCTTCCCGAAGGGATTCTGCAGGAGGGCCGCGACGCCTCGCGATCCCCCCCCTGCAAAATCAGAAAACCCGCAACCCACACACAGAGGTATCCACCTCGGCGCGACCCGCAGCAACGCGAAACTCTTCTTTATATTTCAGAGTCAAGATACCAGGCAAATACGCCAGCCAGATGAAGGAGGTGTGGGGCGATGCCCCGGTACTCCACAGTGCCATGAAGACAAGGAAGATCGATCCACAGTCTTTTCAGGAGTGAATTTAATAAAATTCACTTTGAACCTTGATAAAATGTTAAATACAATATCTTCGTGAATTATTTTCACGCTAATGAAATTTTCTCATCGAAATGTATTCGAAGCAGTAAAAAATTGTCGTTTTCAAATTTGCAAGTTTTGGGGTCAAAAAAATTAGCTACTCTTGTCTTTAAAAGACGTCCTTGCCTTGGGGGGAGGGGATTTAGTCACGATGTGACTAAATGAGACAAGGGGGAGAGGAGGGGTCAAAAATTTGGAAAACATTGCGATATCCGCATAAAAATTTCATTTTTGGGATTTGTAAAAAAATTGTATTAGGGTAATTTTTTCTTATAATTTTAAAATTTTAAATATTATGATAATAAATGAGTGGGAGGGATAATAAATAAATAATTTAATTGTGACACTTGATTTGTGACCATTGGACGTTCCGGAGAAGAGGAGATAAAATATTGGGACCAACTGTGACAAAAGGAGGAGGGGGGTCAAAAATTTGAAAAACATTGCGAACGTCGTTTATGGACGACCCCTGTTACTATTTAAAAAGACATTCTGTGATGCATAGAGCTGGAAAAACGTGCGTGAGACTGAAATATGGGTTTAGTGTAGAATCAAAAGTTTGAATTTTCCTTCCTGTATGGGGTCAAAAAGTTTCTTTCGTTTTTTCTTAAAAATTCGCCGCCTGTTTTATTAAATAGTATTACCATGAAATACCGCGTGTTTGGAACTGTCGTAAACGTCGCCAAGTCAAAAGATTTTGTACAATTTTACAAAAGAAGATTTGAAAAATAAAGTCTTGAAGACTCTCAAAAAGTTGCCCGGTCACTGAATTATTGCCAGTCCGAGCCTGCCTGCAGTCCACCATCGAATTCAAAATATTGGTAAATTTTTTTAAACTTGGTTAGATTAATCCATTCATGTGCGTCTTTAATTTCCCGCGTTGTCCTTTCATAGCAAATTTTTATTTTCCGCCCTTTTTTTACACGAATAAGTCAGCATCATTGGTCTACGCAGTAACTGTACATCATTCGATTCAAATAGGTCAAAGAACCTAGGAGTAAAACAACTTTTTTATATAGATTGTCAAGGTTATGCGGCCTCAGGACCGCACTTACAGGACTAATTTTAAATTTTTAAAATGACCAAAAAGAGTCGGTCATTGGTCTGGTTGCTAGCGCCCAGTTCGAATCCGGACAGAGGTTCACTTTGTGTGGCCGTTCTCCGTGCTTGGGAAGGCACGTAAACCGGTGGTCTCCTCACAAGGTGCTAACAACATCTTTGAGGTATTAAATGCTTGAGTATCTACTGGGCAATTATACGGGTTACTCCTTCTCTAGATTCGCCATTGACTATATAACACACAAATATTATTTAATATCTTTTCTCAACCCCGAGGATATAAAATACACAGACTTGACCCGCTTTGACCCCTCTATTACTGTTTATGAAGCTGGCATATTTTATACCTTTAAATTTATTTTTGACCTACGCCGCCCCCTTTTACAAAACAAAATTAATATATTTTTAAAATTGGAAGCTTTTATTGCGACTTAACCGTTCAGGTCAACTTAATAACAGCAAATTTAATCATCAAAACGAAGTTTAAATTCCGTCTGTCTGTTTCACAGAAAAAAAACTTAAAAAAAGTAACAAACACTGTTGAGTTCAACAGCTCTTTTAGGGCAGACTTGGACAGAATGAATTTTTGATTGCTAAAAAATTCAAAAAATTTTCTCGTCTTTTCCCCGTTCCGTTCACACCCATATTGAAATTTCTCATACGTTGTTTACGACGGAATTAATTATAAATAATGAAATGTTCTCGTTAGGAAAATTATGAAACTTGGTAACCCTGGACTTAACTCCTTGCACCACGATCTGCTGCAACCTTTGCTTGAGCTCGGTGCCACTTACACCTAGCACAGTTTTTCCAATTATTGGAAAAACATTTTACCCATAAAAAAAACTTACAATTTCCATTGGGATTTGAGAATTGACCCATTGGGTCTTGTTTTTAAACCAAGTTTCTATTGGAAACTAACCCATTGGGTCAACTACCGACAATATGGATTACGTAAAAATATTTTAAATAAAATATTTAAAAAATGATTTCTTCGACTTTTTCCCACTTCCTCCTCGATTGAAATGGTCTTGCACTTTGTGTACGATAGTTTCCGCACCGGAAACCGTGTAAACGGTACAATACCGGAAATACAATATGTAAATTAATTACGACAGAATTGTTTACTAATGATGCAATTTTGTAATCAGGAGAAATTATGGAACTCGGTAACCCTGGACTTAACTCCCTGAATCACGAGTGTGTGCAACCTTTGCATTTTTCTCGATTTTTACTTTTAAATTTAAAATAAAAGGAAATTGTAAAAACATCTGTGACTAGGAGACAGCAATTTATGGCTCATAATTTACATACGAGAAGCAAAGATTTATTTATTCTCATCAGGAATGTGAAAAATGCAAACGATATTTTTCATGCGTTGTAGGAAAACATAAATTTGTCACGGGTCACTTGTTGGGCGCACAAGGTCGGTAAACAAAACTATTGTCAAGAATTCGATTAGCTTTTGAACCAATTTTTACAGCAGCGAAGTAGCCGCCCCAAGCAAACATGTAATTAGGGCTAATTGAGATTACGAAGAGTCAGGTACCTTTTTTTACGTTACGGCGAGTTGGTAGTTAAAATTTTGGCATAAGAGAAACGAGTTTTGTCCTTAAAGGACGCACCTATGTTTTAAAATATCTTTCCTTACCTTGACGATTTTTCCAGTATCGTTTCCATGTTGTGTAAGCTACAAATTGTGTTAGTAAGACCACAATAAAGGTTAAAATAGCTGTGGTTGCGATCGAACCAGGACCGTAACACGTATCCGGATTATCCTGACCCTTGACGTTTGTTATTATCCACAGCAGGACGACGATAACTTTAAAAACATTTTTATCAACCATTTTACCCTGTAGCACCTACTCGGATATCACATTTTCATTTTAAAGTCACTTTAAAGCGCCGCCCGATTGAGCGATTTTTATTTTTGAAATAATATATTCGACCGACCGAATGCTCCAACAGCAACAGGTGAGCACATACTGATTCGATTGCGGAATTGTATGTTATTTGTACCTGTTTCGTTTGTATTTACCTGTTCTTCGCATGACTACGAACCTACGATAAACTTTGCCGAACTCGGGTGACTTCAACGATCGGTTCGACAAGAATCTCATTCTAAACGGCATTCCACATTCCTTATCAACATTAATTATGTTTTAAATTATGCAAGATTTATAATATTTCGATTAAAAATATAACCAATTAAATTGTTTGTGCTGTTCTCTTTCCTAATTATATTTAGGTGGGTAAATATGAAGATTGTGGGTAATTGTGTCAACTGCTATTTATTACCGTACAATTATCATTATTATTATCTATACTTTATTATTACCGAATGACGTCGGTTTGAACAAGTGTATTTGCATTCCAATACATTTTTGTGGTTTCAACAGGCCCGGCTTCATTTCCGCTAAAGCAATTGTTTCTATTTTAACGCGCCTGCTATATTATTCTTTCGAATACAGCGAAAATTTTAAAAATTACTTTTTCAAGGTTGGAAGAGGATTTTTTTAATTAGAAAAACTTAAAAAAATTGTTTTTTGAAAACAGTCACTGCTATTGCTATCTTTTATCGAGCTGTTTTTGGGTAAAACAATCCACCCGGGTCATATTCGCCGGACAAACATTTTATTATTTTTTCTACTACACCCCCCCTCCCCAAGTACTGTACAGGCAACATCAACGATTTAAAGTGAAATCTCAGCTACAGCCAGAGCCGTCGTAAGATATTTTGTGCCTATGGGCTACTAACAATAATACACCCTGCTTCATAAGAAAATGCACGAAGGGGAAGCGGGAGTGACTGGTGAATTTTACAAAAATTTAAGAATTAAAAAGTCAATATTTTAGCACTTTCATATCCAAATGTTCAATAAAAAGATTAAAAACGTGACTAAAAATGCCACGTTGCCGTAACAACGGCCAAAGGAATAGAAATAAACTGCGGGGACAAGTAATGAACCTAAACTCCGATTTTGACGATTTTTAAAGTGAATTATGAAGGATAAGGTTTTAATTAGCGCATAAAAACATAAAATTTGTGATTGGTTCACAAATTTTTGAAAAAAACGGCTATAAAACTTAATTTGGACGGCAATTTTCTAATTGGCTCTTTTGGAACCGTAATCCCGCCCATCGAAAATTAATATAAGTGTTAGGCGCTAAAGCTATATGGGAAAATGTAATAATAATTAATGATTAATTATAATTAAATTATTATTATCATCGATGTGGGTTTGTCAAAACATCTGTCAATTAATTATTATTAAATTTTCCAGTACAGTTTTTGATTTCATATCAAAGCCATATTGGAAAATTAAATAATAATTTGATTAATTATAATTAATTGTTATTAAATTATTATTATTATCATCGATGTGGGTTTGTCAAAACATCTGTCAATTAATTATTATTAAATTTTCCAATACATACAGATTTTGATTTCATATCAAAGCCATATAGAAAATTAAATAATAATTTGATTAATTATAATTAATTGTTATTAAATTATTATTATTATCATCGATGTGTGTTTGTCAAAACATCTGTCAATTAATTAGTATTAAATTTTCCAATACATATAGTTTTTGATTTCATATCGTAAAATAAAATAATAATTTGTTTAATTATAATTAATTGTTATTAAATTATTATTATCATCGATGTGGGTTTATCAAAATATCTGTCAATTAATTATTATTAAATTTTCCAGTACAGTTTTGATTTCATATCAAAGCCATATTGGAAAATTAAATAATAATTTGATTAATTATAATTAATTGTTATTAAATCATTATTATTATCATCGATGGGTGTTTGTCAAAACATCTGTCAATTAATTATTATTAAATTTTCCAGTACAGTTTTGATTTCACATCAAAGACATATAGAAAATTAAATAATAATTTGATGAATTACAATTAATTGTTATTAAATTATTATTATTATCATCGATGTGGGTTTGTCAAAACATCTGTCAATTAATTATTATTAAATTTTCCAGTACAGTTTTTGATTTCATATCAAAGCCATATTGGAAAATTTAATAATAATTATGATTAATTATAATTAATTGTTATTAAATTATTATTATTATCATCGATGTGGGTTTGTCAAAACATCTGTCAATTAATTATTATTAAATTTTCCAGTACAGTTTTTGATTTCATATCAAAGCCATATTGGAAAATTTAATAATAATTGATAAATTATAATTAATTGTTATTAAAATATTATTATTATCATCGATGTGGGTTTGTCAAAACATCTGTCAATTAATTATTATTAAATTTTCCAATACAGTTTTTGATTTCATATCAAAGCCGTATTGGAAAATTTAATAATAATTTGATTAATCATAATTAATTGTTATTAAATTATTATTATTATCATCGATGTGGGTTTGTCAAAACATCTGTCAATTAATTATTATTAAATTTTCAATACCGTTTTTGATTTCGTATCAAAGCTATATTGGAAAATTTAATAATAATTTATGATTAATTATAATTAATTTTATTAAATTTTTGTTATTATCATCTATGTGGGTTTGTCAAAACATCTGTCAATTAATTATTATTAAATTTTGTAGTACAGTTTTTGATTTCATATCAATGCCGTATTAGAAAATTCAATAATTATTTGATTAATTATAATTAATTGTTATTCATTTATTATTATTATCATCGATGTTGGTTTGTCAAAATATCTGTCAATTAATTATTATTAAATTTTCCAGTACAGTTTTGATTTCATATCAAAGCCATATTGGAAAATTAAATAATAATTATGATTAATTATAATTAATTGTTATTAAATTATTATTATCATCGATGTGGGTTTGTCAAAACATCTGTCAATTAATTATTATTAAATTTTCCAGTACAGTTTTTGATTTCATATCAAAGCCATATTGGAAAATTAAATAATAATTTATGATTAATTATAATTAATTGTTATTAAATTATTATTATTATCATCGATATGGGTTTGTCAAAACATCTGTAAATTAATTATTATAAAATTTTTTCAATACATTTTTTGATTTTATCAAAGCTATATTGGAAAATTTAATAATAATTATGATTAATTATAATTAATTTTATTAAATTTTGTTATTATCATCTATGCGGGTTTGTCAAAACATCTGTCAATTAATTATTATTAAATTTTCTAGTACAGTTTTGATTTCATATCAATGCCGTATTAGAAAATTCAATAATAATTTGATTAATTATAATTAATTGTTATTAAATTATTTTATTATTAAAATCAGTGTGGGTTTGTTAAAACATCTGTCAATTAATTATTATTAAATTTTCCAGTACAGTTTTGATTTCATATCAAAGCCATATTGGAAAATTAAATAATAATTTTGATTAATTATAATTAATTGTTATTAAATTATTATTATCATCGATGTGGGTTTGTCAAAACATCTGTCAATTAATTATTATTAAATTTTCCAATACAGTTTTGATTTCATATCAAAGCCATATTGGAAAATTAAATAATAATTTATGATTAATTATAATTAATTGTTATTAAATTATTATTATTATCATCGATGTGAGTTTGCCAAAACATCTGTCAATTAATTATTATTAATTTTCCAGTACAGTTTTGATTTTACATCAAAGTCATATTGGAAAATTAAATAAAATTTATGATTAATTATAATTAATTGTTATTAAATTATCATTATTATCATCGATGTGGGTTTGTCAAAACATCTGTCAATTAATTATTATTAAATTTTCCAATACCGTTTTTGATTTCGTATCAAAGCTATATTGGAAAATTTAATAATAATTTATGATTAATTATAATTAATTGTTATTAAATTATTATTATTATCATCGATGTGGGTTTGTCAAAACATCTGTCAATTAATTATTATTAAATTTTCCAGTACAGTTTTGATTTCATATCAAAGCCATATTGGAAAATTAAATAATAATTTGATTAATTATAATTAATTGTTATTAAATTATTATTATTATCATCGATGTGGGTTTGTCAAAACATCTGTCAATTAATTATTATTAAATTTTCCAGTACAGTTTTTGATTTCATATCAAAGCCATATCGTAAAATAAAATAATAATTTGATTAATTATAATTAATTGTTATTAAATTATTATTAATATCATCGATGTGGGTTTGTCAAAACATCTGTCAATTAATTATTATTAAATTTTCCAGTACAGTTTTTGATTTCATATCAAAGCCATATTGGAAAATTTAATAATAATTGATTAATTATAATTAATTGTTTTAAATTATTATTATTATCATTAATGTGGGTTTGTCAAAACATCTGTCAATTAATTATTATTAAATTTTCCAATGCATTATTTGATTTCATATCAATGCCATATTGGAAAATTTAATAATAATTGATTAATTATAATTAATTGTTATTAAATTATTATTATTATCATCGATGTGGGTTTGTCAAAACATTTGTCAATTAATTATTATTAATTTTCCAGTACAGTTTTTGACTTCACATCAAAGCCATATTGGAAAATTAAACAAGAATTTGATTAATTACAATTAATTGTTATTAAATTATTATTATTATCATCGATGTGAGTTTGTCAAAACATCTGTCAATTAATTATTATTAAATTTTCCAGTACAGTATTTGATTTCATATCAAAGCCATATTGGAAAATTTAATAATAATTTGATTAATTATAATTAATTGTTATTAAATTATTATTATTATCATCGATGTGGGTTTGTCAAAATATCTGTCAATTAATTATTATTAAATTTTCAGTGGATTATTTGATTTCATATCAAAGCCATATTGGAAAATTTAATAATAATTTGATTAATTATAATTAATTGTTATTAAATTATTATTATTATCATCGATGTGGGTTTGTCAAAACATCTGTCAATTAATTATTATTAAATTTTCCAGTACAGTTTTTGATTTCATATCAAAGCCATAGTGGAAAATTTAATAATAATTTGATTAATTATAATTAATTGTTTTTAAATCATTATTAATATCATCGATGGGTGTTTGGCAAAACATCTGTCAATTAATTACTATTAAATTTTCTAGTACAGTTTTTGATTTCATTTCAAAGATATATTGGAAAATTTAATAATAATTAATTATAAATTACTTAATTTTGATTATTATTATTATTGATGTGGATTTTGTCATAACATATTATGTCAATTAATTATTATTAATTTTTCCAATATAGTTTTTGATTTTATATTTTAATCTATATTCAATCATATAGGGCTGAGTTTAACTGGAGAGATTTCAAAAATCGAAACAACGCTGTACAACGGTGTTTTAAACTAAAAATGTAAGTTGGAAAAAAAGTTTAATAATTTCACTCAGCTTGTAAACATTTAAAAACCTTTTTAAAAAACATGAAAGATAATAATGCGATATAGGCATAAAAATTAAAATTTGCGAATTTTGGAAAATTTTGAAAAAACGGTTTTAAAACCCAATTCTAGATTTTCCGTGATTGCATTAGGGGCGTTTAAGTATTACGTAAGAAAAATTTTGATGACTTTCCCCGTAACCCCCTCATATTACCTTACCTCAGAGATAAGAATTTTTTCAAAACTTTTATCAAATATTAAAATTTAAATTATTTTCGAGATTAAAGCATTCTTTTAACAAAATCATAAAATAAAATCAGATAACCATAATAAAAATATAATTTTTATTTAAATACAAATATTGTTTTGAAAATACTTTGTTCTTTGTTCTCTGTAAACCTTATGTTCTCTATAATAGGTTCTCTATTGATCATTGATCACTTTATACTCAAAGCCATAAGTTCACAAAATTATTTTGTACACTTTAAGTATGGCTGGGGGGTATGGGGGTATTCCATACCCCCAGACCCCCGGACTCAAAGACGATGGTTTTATTTGGTATATTACTTCAATTTCACTTTCACAAGCAAAACTAAAAATAAAATTCATTTGAAGTAGAAGTGAGAGCAGTATTCAAAGGAATAAATAGAAAATGGAAAAGATTTCTTCTGAAGAAATTTTCCCTTTATTCTCTGCACTCTTCAAATGTTAAACCAAAAAGTTGATGGGAAAATAAAACAAGCACACAGACAAAACTGAAGATAGAGATCCATTTGATAAAGAATTGATTGATTGATTAAGAATCAATGACAAAAACGAATTAAAGCAAGATAATAAAGAAAAATAAAGCCAAAAAATTCTATATGAAGATAAGCAACGATTTACATTTCGAAGTAAAGATGGAGAGCTGAAAAAGACGCGGAGGAAATATTACCAAAACGTGCTAAGTCAAGACGATGCAAACCCAGATCTACAAGGTCAAGTACAAGGTGCAGATGCAGAATAAAGTGTAAAAAAGCCAACATTAGCTGAGTTTGAAGAGCTGCTACGCAAATTAAAAAACGAAAAAGCTCCTGATAGAGACGAAATCAGCGGAGAGTTGAAAAGAATAAGGGAGAAATGATAGTAATAAAAGTATACAAACTAATAAAGAAAGTCTGGGATACAGGAAAGATTCCAGATGAATGGCAAATAGGGCAGATACAATATAGAGCAAAATATGTTAATTGTCAACTTCAAACAGGCTTTTGACACAATTAAAAGAAGAAAACTGATAAAAATCATAGAAGAAATGAAGATACCAAATAAGCTAATAAGGCTAGTGAAGATGGCGCTGGCAAACATAAATGCTACAGTTAAGATTCTAGTTGATAAAAGACAGACAGGTTACAATGTATAATTTTTTTAAAGTTACCCTTAGCCCTTGGATTCTTGTTATACTTGTAACGCCACTGATCACACAACTTTCGGAATTTGTTATGGCGATATTGGGCGACATCTATTGATTCCTCGCATTTATCGCAGAAATCACAACAATCAGAAAACTTCGAAAACTTCTATCCTGCGGTTATGCGATTTTATGCACTATAATTTGTATAAATTTGCATTAAAACAATGCAATAGTGATGTAACTACCACGAATTAATTATAATGTCGGTTTGACTAAAGAAGCATTTCAAGATTTTTAGGTTAGAATTACATCTGGAAGTGACGTCTGAATGGAATAAAACGATTTACTTGCAACATAATTAATATTTTTGAACACGAGTTCTGTATATTGTGGTTTTTGTAACAGATGGGTCAAGATTATGCTGGGATTGGCGAGAAATAAAAGGTAAATTTAAAAAATTGATATATTCGGTAGGTGAATCGATAGATGAAAGTTTTTTCCAGCTTGACTTCGTTTTTGAAGGTGGAGACGTGTTTGCTACAAGTATTGTTAATTGTTTACCAAAAGTATGGAATCTAAAATTCAAGTGCTTATTAAAGAGGAACCGTTGGATGACGAGACTGATATTTCGGAGCAAGACCAAACCGCAGGTGAGTGAATCTTGTTATCTCTTTGTTACGCTTACCACGTAGACACTATTAATTTGCTCTAGGTGAGGTTAAACAATATGTTGATTAAATTGTCATGAAATAATTTCACCCGAAGGTGTGGTTGATCCAAGTCCAAAGGGACCGTTTAACTGTTTATAATTTTATGTTATTCTACAAAGTTTAAATTTTCATAGAAAATTTAAAGAAAATTCACATCTTCACATAGCTTATTGGTAGAGCATACAATTTTTTACAATAATGATTTTAACAAAATGAATGTACGGCTGATAGTTAAGTATATACCAGCTACCAAATTCTCAAACGTGGGGTTCCGAAATGCTTGCTTTTTGTCTTTTTTTTGGTAATATCTTCACGATTTATTTCGATTTTGAAATCGATCGAAAAAATTACAAGTCAGCTGTGAACCCAAGGAAAGTTTTCCCTACAAGGTCATCTTTGATGTGTAGATTTGTACCTATTTCTTCTATGGATAAGGGTAAAGGTGCAGAAAGAAGGTAATTGATTATTTTGCATACATAAATTTTTAGTACATCAGCATATTAGCATTATTAAACAAACAACAAAAAATCAAAAGAAGAAAAAATGGAATTTAATTCAGACGAATTCACACCGACATTCTCTTAAATTTAAATAAAGAGATACTTGAAGAAACAAAAAAATGGATGCTTGAACAACGGAGACATTACTTTGCTGGTAAAAGTATTGTACGGAAATACTACATTGTGCACTTTCAGTGATAAATTAATTAATTTGAGGCTGATGAGTGCAGTTAACTCAACAGACCCAGAATGAAGACTTTAAAAATGTTTGCAGTGATGCTCGATGTAAACTTTTCCAACATTTGATGAGGCTAAACTGCAAATATAAATATTTATGAACTCTTAAAAAATTAATTACACGTTGGGAAGTTAATACTTTCAATGATGCTCAAATATTCAGAAAAATATTAATGAAATCGCTAAGAACGGAAGTTAGGAAAAGTCATTGCCAAAAGAAGTATTGATAAATTATCGTAATTGACTTACATATTAGTTGCAATATCACCTCAATGTAAACTCCATATTAAAATTTGTATATGTAAATTATTGTTTACTATGTAAAAGCTAACTATTTATATTATTATATAAATTAATGTTTTATTTAATTAACTATTTTATTTAATTAACTAGTTTATTTAATAAATTCAACTGATTTGTTCAACACTTCAATCGGTTTTGGTGTAATAATTTAATTATTTTTGATTTAATCTGTTAAGCATTGTAACTTTTTTGTTCAATAATTCAGTTATTTTATTTATTACTTCAACTGTTTTGTTTGATCATTCAACTGGTTTGCTTAACAATTCAATTGTTTTAATGATTTAATCGTTTTTTGTTAACAAAGCAACTGTTTTATGCAAAAATTCAAATGTTTATTTTAATAATTCAGCTGTTTTCTCAATAACTCAACTATTTTGTTTAATAAATTCGACTGAATAGTTTATTTCTTGGATTCTTTATTAAAATTTTAAAAAAGGCTGTTTTTGGATAAAAGTGGCAGTTTCAACAAAGTTAAAAATCATCATTTTAGTCAGTAAAAACTTTTAATGTGTTTTAGAACATTTAAAATAAATATATAATAGAATTCAATCAATATAACATCAAATCATTTGATATTATCATATCTGTTTCAGTTCGGATCCACTGTATGTGCAGCCTTAGAGTGCGTATTAATATTTTCAATGTTTGAAATCGCGATATCTTAGGAACGATGATTGCAAAGTATTTGTAGTTTTTTTTGTCTCAGAATTAGTATTAAACGATGGGATCTTTTGGCATTATTTACTGGAGAATCAGAAAGAAATTCTAATTAGGCTTTGTAATTTATAATTTAAGTCGTTAAGTTAGGTTTATGTTATTACTGATGTTTAAATAAGGAAATAAGTACTAATTTTTATACACAAAATTATTTTGAAAAATTGTAAAGAATAATCCTTAGGTCTCTAAAAATACTTGGAAATTAGGGTCCATGAATGTTTCTTGTGCCGGGGCCCACTTAGTGCTAGATCCGCTACTGTACAATTTCTAGTTAATATCTCTCGTAGTAACGAATTTTCATTAACTTCTTTTTTCTTCGTTATTGATTTCATTAATATGTTTTTAAATATTAATATTTGAGTGTTATTAAAAATATTATTAACTTCCCAACGCATAATTAATTTCTTAATGATACACAAATATCTAAATCCGCAGTTTAGCTTCACTAAATGCTGGAAAAAATTACACAATGCATCGCTGCAATCATTTTTAAATTCTTCGTTTCCTGGATCTAGCGAAATAACTGCACTTATCAGCCTTAAATTAATTACTTTATCAGGAAAAGAGCACAATATGATGTTTTCATACCACACTTTTATCATCAATTTGTAATACCTTCTTTGTTGAATCATCCATTTTTTTGTTTTTTCAAATGTCTTTTCTTTTAAATTTAGGAGAATGTCCCCGAATTCTTCTGAATTAAATTCCATTTTCTTTGTATGTTTTACTTTATAGTAGTTTTTGTGGTTTGTTTTAAAATTACCAATATGCTTATGTAGTAAAATTTATGTACTCATGCAAGATTATCGGATTATCTAGAAGATATCTTATTAAATTTCTTGGACCGAACCCTTACCTATGGCCGATTTACTTTTTATAACAAAATTTAATTGTGTTTCGTTTTAATACCGAACGATTTAATTTAAAAAATTAAAACTTTGCTTCAAATTTTTTGTTGCAATTTAAATTATTGATGAATTTTTCTATTTAAAACTATCGATGAAGTACTTTCAGTACTTCAATATTTAATTTTACTTTACGTTCAAAAAAATTTTACACAAATTTTGACTTTCTTTGAAAGAATAAATACAAATGTATTAAAACTTGCAACGAAAGTAGAGTAGAACGCTCGGTAGGTGGCATGTTACTCCGAAGGTCGCTTGCGCTGCATAAATATGATACATTGTGACGAATGATGTTTGCGGCTGTCATTTCGGCTATCACCATGAATCGGTCATAAAAATCGTGTTTTTGTCCTAACAAAATATTATTTTCTCTGCCGAGTGAAGTGCATTATCGGAACGTGAATAAATATCAAGTGAGTGAATATCAAGAGTATTTCTATAAAATTTCACACTAAACACGAATATGGTGTTGTTTTCTTGATATTTTTGGTTTTTGTTGAAATGCGACACCAACATAAAAAATGTGCTTTGGGGCACCATGGGGTACTATTTTCGGCTTCATGAAATTATTTTAAATTGTGTTTTCAGCAAAATGATGCGTAATTATATTCTGAAAACACCAGCACAGAGTGAACCATTGCGACTGTCTAGGCTGGCGGCATCGGCAGTGTGCGAGGCAAAATAGTTAAAATTCCATTTGAAACATTTCGCGTACGAGTAAAAGGAAAGCATTCGTCATCACTACCAGCGCATCAGATCTTCCGAGTGAGTATCTTATTGAAAGGCGTCATTTTATTGGTTTTTTTTACATCGTTGCTATCCTCTGCAGATATTCAATGACGAGCAGGAGAAAATGCTGAGAGACTATTTTGTGAAGGCGACTAATATGTTTTACGGCCTCTCGTATCCACAAATCCTATCACTTGCTTGCAAATCGAACGAAGGGAAACCCAACAAGAAGGTTCCCGAAAGCTGGTTGCCGACAACATTTGATGAAGAACCGAGTACTAGCAGAAATTGGCTCAGTGGCTTCATGAAAAACCATCTTGAGTTGAGTTTGCGTCGACCCCTTCAAACATCGATAGGTTGAGCCTTGATCTCGATGGGAGATCATCGATAGAAGAAGCCAGAAAGAAATTGGTCTCTGAAAAAAAATAGAGAAAGAAGTAACAAAACGGCAATTAGTTGGTCGAAAAACAACAAAAAGCGGTCGAAAAAGAGAAATAAATAGAAACCGCCAAAAATGCACCAAAGTGTAAACGTGGCCGTGTCAATGCCATATCATCCAGATATGGAGAGCCGGATTACAGTAGCAGCAGTGAATCCAAATAAGAATTCTGTTGCGAGTACGCCAAAACTTGGCCTAAAACATTCCAAAGCGAAAATGTGTGCTTTGTTCGGGACTCGCACATAAAGAATGTGCAGAAAAAGTGGACATCTACAAATTTATGAGTTGCATTTTAGATTCTGACGACGAGGATACCGAAAAAATCGTTCGCAAGCACAAAACAAAGCTTCGCTGCTGAAAGAAACACTTTTTTCTCACATCACGGACTAAAAGTTTAAACGGTGATGCTACTCAAAAATAAATACAGATATAAGTCGGTCTCCTTCTTAATTAATTTTCGACCCGGAAGTCACCATAACTAAAACCAAATCCGTCCTCGAAATCGGCCCGGTTAAAATGAAATTTAAAGAATATAGGCGCACCAAAACTACGGCCACGGATCAACCAACTGTAAAATGCCACCCAGATATGTAAAATGTTTAAGTTCCCACTGAACAAAAGAATGTCCAAGAAAAGAATGCCAACTATAGCCAGTGTCGCAAGTACCTGTCGTACGCCGAGCGGGTAAGCACTCGAACCCGGCGTTAACCACTGCACAAAACCTAACCCACAAAAAATTGTAAACATACAAGACATACAAAATTTTCTCTCCTACAAAACAGCACCACCACGCAACATACCATTTCAACCGTTACAAGACAAACTTACGCACAAAATCTATCACAAGAACCCCAGCACAAATAAACGTAAATGGTATTTTCACACTATTCTTCGAAGTAAAGGAATTAGACAACATAATAAATTAACATTCTCCTTATAATGATTCAAATCGTTAGGGAACTAAAAACCAGACTGACAGGTGTGGCCGACGCTATACAAAAAATTTTAATTATCTCAGGAGTCTGCTAAATTCAATAACTATTAAGTCCGATCAAAAGACATATCGTGAAGGAAACCAGACTAAACAGAATTAAACCGACCTAGATACTCAACTGCACCTCTATAAATCAACCAAAGAACAAAAAACCACATCATCTCTGAACAATTCAGTTTCAGACCAAACTACAGTTAGCCATGCTGATTGACTAAATAACAATTAACTAGAACAAGAACACGATCACCACAGTCGTGGTGCACATAGTGCCGAAGATAATTATATTATAACAACGTCAAACCGTGATCGACGACTTACCGCACCGAAATAACCGAAATTCGTGATAAAAAAGTTTCAATGACAGCGGTTGCTGGAGGCTGGCTTAAGCGGTTGTGTAGCGGTTAAAATTCAATTCTAAAACCAATACATAAAAAAAATTGGTCGGTAAAAAGTGGAAAAGGGTACTTTGGACGGACGAATTGAAATTTGAAATTTTTGATTCAAAACGACGTTTGTATATTTGGCGTAAACCCAGCGAGCGAATGGCAGAGCAATAATATTTAATGCTCACTGTGAAACAAAAAATTTTTTGTTGCAACAAGACGACGATTCAAAGCATTTCTCGAAATTTATGTAAAACCCATTTGGAAGAAAAAACCGCCGGGGAACTTCAAATCATGGTTTGGTTGTCACAGTCTCCCGATCTCTTACCAATAGAGCTTTTGTGGGACGAAGTGGACCGAAGAGCCAAACAATGCCTGCTGCAAAATAAAAAATGTGCAAGATGTGGGGCAATAAATTGCATCGGAATATTTAAATAATTTAATCGAAAGAATACCTAGAATTTGTATCACAGTAATGCATGCGAAAAAAGGTGGTCATACTGATGAAAGAAATTTGTAAGCGGTGCATAATAATAATTTAATTGTTTTATGATTTAGAATCAATAGTTGTTTACCCATTTTGTTAATTTTTACTTTGAAATAATTTAATCTTTTAAAATTCTGTGCTTTATTGAAAAAGGTAGAAATTGTGTCTGCTTACAAACTTTCCGATGGTAGTGTAGGTACACTACCAAATGTAATACACCACACCGCAATTAAATTTTACACGGAAACGGCTCGAAAGAACCAAACGACATCACATATTGCCTCAAACTCACAAGCTAATAGATAGCATATTGCTTTAATTCACCATTACTAACACTTTCATCACAACGCCGGGTTTTTGTACTCATTGTTTGTTCCGATTGACACTAATTTACATCAAACGGATTACAATCAAAACCAGAAGATATAGGAGCAGTTGCAAAAATCAACAATACAAAACATTGTTGTAAATAAATATATTTTAATTTGTTTGTACATAATTATTATTGAAATATATGAGTTTTGTTACTTACTTATTTTCTTTTATGTTCTCCTGCCGTTTCAGGCTAAAAATTATGTCTTACGCCATAAAAGTTTCTTTATCACTATAATTGATGAGATTCCATGATAGAACAGAACAAAGAAAAAAGAGAACACTGAAGTAACAGAATCTTGACAAAAATGAATACTGAAAAATGAGAACATCGGGATGAAGTTTTGTCGATTGTTTGCATGAGTTTTAATTATTTAGTTTTGAGTTTTAATGACGTATTACACCGAAAATAATGTATTTTTTTGGTCCAGGCGACACGTATGTGTACGAGAATGCTGTAATTTGTATAAAATATTGAATAGTCGACGTTCTAAGAATTATTATTAAAAGAATATAATGTAACGTATATTTTCGGGTGAATCCGAGATTTGCCGTGGTCTGCATTAGTCAAAACTGACCCTTCGCTATGGGCCGTTTTAACAAACGCTTTACTAACTAAAAATATCCCCTTAGATTGGTTCTACTTGGCAAAGTGTTGAATGCCTTCTATATATGTGGAGAAGAAATATTGCGATATTGGACATCAATTAAGCACTCAAAACTCTTAACTAAATAATAAAAACTCATGCAAATAATTGACAAAACTTTATTCCGTTATTCTCATTTTTCAGTGTTTTTTTTGTCAAGGTTCTGTTTTTCATTGTTCTGTTTTATCGTTGTTCTGTTTTTTCATTGTTCTGTTTTTTCACTGTTCTGTTTTTTCATGTTCTGTTCCGTCCGGTCACCAATCTATAAATAACTATTTTCAACTTAGGTCCTATTCCGGGCCTGCACAATTCAACTGTTTTGTTCAATAATGCAACTACATACTATTTTATTTAATAATTCAGCTGTTTTGTGTAATAAATTCAACTTCTTTGCCCAACAAACTGTTTTGTTAAATAATTCAACTGTTTTATTTGATAATTCAATTGTCTTATTTCATAAGTTCAACTCTTGTGTAAAATAATTCAACTGTGTTGTTTAATAAAATTGGACTGTTTTGTTTATTAATTCAACTGATATGCTCAATATGATATGTATTTTATTAATAATGCAACTGTTTTTCTTATAATTCGGCTGTTTTGTTCAAAAATTCAACTTATTTGTTCAACAGTTCAATTATTTTTAGTTTTATTATTAATTTATTGTAATAATTCAATTATTTTCGCTTCAGCAATGCAACTGTTTTGTTTAGCAACGCAACTATTTTGTTAAAGGATTCTACATCCGCGTTAAATAATTCAACTGTTTTGTTAAATAATTCGGCTGTTTTGTTTAATAAATTCAACTGTTTTGTTCGGTGACTATAATGAATATAAAAATGTCACGTTACTATAGTAACGGCCAAGAGAATATTCTGACATCTCAAAATCACTTGTGATGATGATAAACTGCCCAAACCGGGGGGTCTGGGGTGTGGAACACCCTCCAGTGCACAAATTTTGGAATGCAAAACATTAAATGTTTATAAACTATCTTAGAAACTTCATGAAACCGCTTTAGTTTTTTTGAGAATAATGACATACCTGAGAGAAAAAGAATATCAGGTTTATGCAATGAGAATCTCGTTAATCCATTCATGCGCGTCCGAAATTCTCCGCCGTGATTCTCTTTTTACAAAGTTTTGCTTTTCTGACCCCTCCCCGTTTTTTATGGAAATAGGTCCGCTTGATTCTAAAGAGCAGCTGTGCAAAATTTGGTTCGGATCGGTTCAATATTCGAGGAGTGTATAGCGAACAAACTGACTAACGAGCTCTTTATATACAGGGTGTCTTAGTGACCATGGAGAACCTTTAAGGTGGTGATAAAGGACACTTTTCTAAGACAAATTTTTAAATAAAATTTTTGTCCAAGTTCAAACCCTTGGGAGTAACTCTCTTTAAAGCAATTTTTTGAATTTCTGATTTCAAACGGTCATAGCTCCGATAAAATTAATTTTTTAGACTTTTTTTTTAAAGACAACTCGCTTATCTACAAATTAGGTTATAACCTTCTATTGTCTAGGATGAACAGATTTCGAGTTATGAATTAAATTAAGAGAAGAAATGTCAAAATAAGTTTTATTTTTTCTTGCGAATCTTGTACCTTTTAGACAAAATTACTTACAAAAAACTAACGGTCCAATTCGGGTAGAGGATTTAAGGGCTATAACTTAAGTCTACTAACTTTTTTGAAAACCAACCCATTTCACAGAAAATCCCAAAATAATCAACAAGGCGGTAAAAAATTTAATAGTCATACAGGGTGTTTCCGTGTCCACGGTAAATCTTTGAGGTTATGATAAAGGACACTTTTCTAAGACAAATTTTCAAATAAAATTTAAACTTAAACTCATTTAAAAAATTTAATTTTAAATTTAAACCCCTGGCGAAGCCGGGTATCTTGCTAGTATATTATAAAACACAAAGTGTACATATTTTTGTCCGTGCCATCAAAATCTCCGAACGAAAAGCTCTAACGAAGTGAAATTTCAAATGGTGATTCTGCTACGAATTCTATGGCGAACGCCGCTATTCCCAATAAATTAAAAAAAATTATCGGTAAAGAGATAAGCTCAATCACCTACTTAATTTATTAGTCTAGCCACCTCTTCTTGACAAAAATTGTTGTATGATAAAGATTTTCTATTGTTGACTAATTTTACGGTAACGGTGACGCAAAATAACACGTTACCATAGGAACGATCAAGCAGATATCCTAAAATCTTCTATTCACTTCTGATGAATAGCTTGTGGTTTGGAATACTATCTACTATGTCTTATTCCCAAGAAAACTAAAACAGGGTACCCACTGAATTTTATTTATTAAATTCCCGACTTTCCTGGTGTTTAAGGTTTTCCAGACATATTTTCAATATTTTCCAGTATAATTTTCAACATTTCACTTTATGCCTCCTGGTATCGAGGCACTTGAGAGTATTATAGTTACAAATCCCAATAATCCACACTAGAAAACATGCATGTAATGACCGCGGGGGAGCTACACTCAAATTGGAAAAGGAAAATGTGTGAACTTAAGGTTTTCTTTTAAAACAATATAATAATACAGTTTAAATGCAAGATCGATACTGGCGGTTTGAGGGGGAAGACTCCCAAGAAAACTAAAGCGGTATCATAAAGGTTCTTTATAATTTGTAAATATTTAATGTTTTGCCTTTTGATAATGAGGCACTGGAGGGTGTTCCACACCCCAGACCCTCCGGTCAGTTCACTTTATTTCTATGCAGAAATTAATTGAAGATTTCGGCATATCGTGTGCTGATATAGGAACCCAGCTGATCTGAAATACCCCCAGATCCCCCCCCCCCGGCCAATATGGTCTGTTTTCATTACAAGTGACTTGAAAATTTTAGCATATTTGCATGGTGGTTCGTACATACTGAAATCTTCAATTAACTTCTATGAAAAATAGACTGCATAGACCGGGGGTCTGGGGGGTGTGGAACACCCTCCAGTGCACCAGTATCAGTAGACAGAATATTACATTTGATATTGTTTTAAAAAGTTTTCCTTTTAATCATTTAATACTGTAGACTATAAGTTTGCAAATATATCTATTATACAATTTGAGTGTGTCTAAGGGGTGCTCCACACACATAAAAATTTAAATTACTATAAAATGTGATGTAGTCAAATATGTTAATAATTTTAATGTTTAAAACACGAAAACTATTTATAACGCTCCAAGACGTTCTTTTTGCGATATCTACAAACATTAAAATTGGAATTCTGAAACTATTTTTATTGATTAGGTTTTTTATTAGTAACTTAAAATTATGAGCAGTCAATCGAGTTCCACTATATTCACTCACTAGGAGGTCATGGCGGCCGATAGGGCGCCTAATCCGCTAGTTTTTTATAAAATTCAATTGTTTTGTTCAAATTACTAATTGATCTCTTTGTAGAGGATACCGACTGCGACACCGAAATGAAGACGGATGGAAATCGTTTCGAAATTAAAACGGAAGATTTAAACTCGATCGAATTGGAGTTCAGAGAAGAGGAAGATCTTTCAGTGCCACAGTGTGATGGTGATAGTCAAGTTAAATTAATAAAAGGGCCCAGTAAACTGAAGCATAAAATTCTCAATCCTGTATCGTTTGCATGTAATTTTTGCGCTTTCAAAACTGTACATAAAAATTCTCTACAAAAGCACATAAGAATACATACGGGAGAAAAACCGTACGCTTGTACGATTTGTGACTTCAAAACTTCACGTAGAGACACTTTACAAAACCACTTGAAAGTGCATTCGTGCGAAAAGGTGTTTGCATGTTCGATTTGTACCTTTAAGTGTGCACGGAGGGCTGCATTACGAAAACATTTGAGAATACACACTAGCGAAAAGGTACACATTTGCGATATTTGTAAGTGCTCGTTTTTAAATCAAAGCAGTTTAACTTTGCATCAAAAAATACACGAAGAAGAAAAACTCTTTCCGTGCGCTCTCTGCGACCAAACGTTCTCACGACAGAGTCACTTAAAAACTCACGTAAGATCACATACCGGCAAGACTTCGTTTAGTTGTCAATATTGTGAAGCGACGTATTCGAAACAAGGCCACCTAGAAACGCACATGAGGACGCATACCGGAGAAAAGCCGTTTGCATGCCCTATGTGCGATTTTAAATCCGCCCATAAGTGCGTCTTGCAGAAACACGTTAGGATCCACACCGGAGAAAAGCCGTTCGGTTGCACCTTGTGCGATTTTAAAGCCGCCCGGCGCGACACCTTGCAAAACCACATGAAAACGCATACGGGCGAAAAACCGTACGCGTGCAACATATGCAGTTTTACTTTTGCTCGAAAAGATTATCTAAAAACTCACATGATGTTCCACACCGGTGAAAAGCCGTTCAATTGTGAAATTTGTAATTTTGCGTTTCCAGAGAAACGGAAACTAAAAATTCACATGCGAACTCACACCGGCGAGAAACCTTTCGGTTGTCAACCCTGCAACGTTGCGTTTTCACACAAGAACACCCTCAATATTCACATGTTAAAATATCACACGGGTGAAGGCAAACCGTACGGTTGCAAAATTTGCAAGTTTAAGTTTCTCGAAGTAGATCATTTAGAATTACACATGAAGATACACGCAGATGAGAGAACCCGGACGGTTGTTTCGTTCGACAATGAAAATGAGGCGAATGATAAATCGTCAAGAGTTTTGTTAGAGATTGAAGATCGGGTGGGTGATAAATCGCACATTGTGATTTCGGGATATACGTAAAGTTTAAGGAAACGGCAATTTCTGTAATATTAGTCTTATGAAAAAGTAATTATAAAATTAGTGTTTGTTGCTTTTTATTTAATTTTAAAAATGTATTTATAGAAATAAAAATATATTTTTGAGTTGTTTTTTCACGACTTCAGTGTTCTTCCCTCATAAGGGTGAATTAATTGGTAAAATAAGCTGCCCTTCTCACAACCTCTCCGAGTGTTATTATTTGAAAACCGAAATTTCAGAAGGGAACTTCCACCACATTTTTTGACAACTCAATAATATAACCTCACTTGTAAAATTAAACTGACATCTTTCGAAATGGATCGTGTCGAGAACTTCATCGCCTGGAATACGAAATGTAAGATCGAATCGTGTACAGAAAATGATACAGAAGAAAACAGTACAAGTTCCAATTTTGATTTTCCAGAAAAAACAGGTCAGTGTGAACTCTTGTATTGAGGTTATGTTGCTTGTCTACTCAAAATATTCCAATAATTACCCTTGGTACTCATGCACAGGTTTTCAGAGGCTGTTTACCTTGCAACAAATATTAAAACGGAAGATTTTGACAGCAACCTAGAAGATGATCCAGTATCGGTTACGGTGAAAGAAGAAAATTTTGTAACTGATCCGAGTCTGTGTAAAATATTTATGGGACAACAGCAGGGTCTAAATTTTATTGCTATGATTGTAATGCTGGATTTGAAGGAAAGGTCGGTTTAAAACGTCATATACATTCTCATTTGGGTCAGGACCCGTTTGCATGCAAATTTTGTAGCTATAAAACTCCTAAAAGTAACCTAACACAGCACCTAAGGATTCATACGGGTGAGAAGCCGTATGCCTGTGAAATTTGTGACTATAGAGCTAGGAGGAGAAGCCACATTTACCAACATTTTAAAATTCACACTGGTGAAAAGCCGTTCGCCTGTGACGTTTGTGATTACAGAGCTGCTAGGAAAAGTCACTTGCAGGATCACTTAAAAACCCACACGGGTGAAAAACCGTTTGTGTGTCCTTTTTGTGACCACCGAACCGTGCAAAAGAGTTATTTACAGCAGCATTTAAAAATTCCACACTGGTGAAAAGGCATTTGCATGTGAGCTTTGCGATTACCGAACTGTGTACAAGAGTCACTTACGGGATCACACCAGAACGCATACGGGAGAAAAACCCTTTGCCTGCGATAGCTGTGATTACAAAACCGGAAGAAATAGAGATTTACAAGAACACCTGAGAATTCACACGGGCGAAAAACCGTTCTCCTGTGAAACTTGTAATTACAAGACTGGTAGAAAACGAGATCTACAAGAACACGTAAAATTCACACAGGCATAAAGCCATTTAGATGTGAATTTTGTGAATATAAAAGCGGGAGGAAGAGAAATCTACAGCAACATTTGAAAGTTCATCGAGGTCTTTTGCTCGGAAAGTGCAATTTGAAATAAAAATAATATATGGAAGTATTATGCAATTTGGAAATTGTAATAATTGTGTATAGAAAAGTAATGTAATAAATTGAATTTTATCTAATTTTTGTATTGTTTAAATTTGTTTCCTGGTAGAAAAATATTCACAAATAAAATAATAAAAATTGTAATAAAACAATTAAAAAGTACTGTTCATCACTGGATTTAGCATTCGTGTTGAGTTCTTAGATGCCTTACTAAGCTCCATCGTTGTGAAAATGATTTATTGCAATTTTGACATACAT
>JARFIX010000295.1:0-125883 GCA_036346125.1 Lycocerus yunnanus | reverse complement strand
TTTCCCAAGATCACTCTCTGACTCCACACTGCTATTGTCAGACCCATGCTTTGTTATGAGGCACTTGTTTGGTGGCCAAGAACCGAGCAAGTGAGAACGACAACCTTTTTACACCGGCTTCCAAGACTGATCTGCCTGATTGTAACGGGCGATGTGATCAGCCCCAAATGCGGCGCTGGAGACACCTTTTTTGCCTCCTCCATTTAAACTTCATGTGCAGGGGATGGCGGTTAGGGCTGCTCTGAGGCTACAAAGCTGGAGGATATGGAAAAACAGGCGAATAATTGTGGGTCACATGCGGATCTTAGAAGACTACTCTTCGAGAGTACCTCTTCTGCATCTGAATCTGACGGAATTCATCCTGATTACATATTTAACAGGAAATTTAATATCCTGTTAAAACCAATAGAAATCCGCAATTACGATATTTGTTTGTTCTCGGACGGTTTCAAAACTGAGGTCGGCTTAGGGCAGACATTTTTTCCACCGAATTTGAGATAAACATGTGCATAAATAAAATTTTGTCCTTGTACTCTTCTTTAACGCAATTTTTAAATTTTTGCCCCACCTCAGACTCTCGGTCACTATCTTGCTTTGTTGTTTTAAAAGTTCTGCAGATTTACTAGTCAGACCTCCTGATTATTAGGGATGGGGTTGGGGATATTCTCCTCGTGTCTTTTAAGAGTGTAATTTTAAACTTCTTGATCCACAGGAGTGTGAATATATATTTCGGAAAACGATATTTTGCGATTATGTCGATCGATGTACTATACAGGAAATGCAAAAGGGGTGAATCGGATTAACTTATTTATTATTCGGTGTGCGCTCGCCTTTAGATTATATCAAACAATCAACATCGCGTTCCGAAGACCTGTCAAGGTTATGCGGCAAAATCGAGTAGTTTTTGCAATTTTCCTTTCGGTACAAAACTTTAACTTCCAATTTTCTTTGCGTTAACAGAAAACGATATTTGAAAAGTTAGGCTTCACACCCCAAGCGAAAATTCGATCAACCTCCAAATATGTAATTTAATTGTGCAAAACTTCGACTTTTTTGTGACTAAAAGCGGGACTACATATAAAATAAGCACCATGTGATAATTTTTAATCCGTTCGATATAAAATTAAGTCGACTTACAAATGAGGACGAAAAATTTTTTGATATTTGCCTCCACCGTAATCGTGATTAGTTTGTTGTTAATTTTTGGACAAAGAAAGACCCCTACCATACAAAACATTGTTACGAGCACTCATCAGCATCTTCAAAACTTCAAGGTGAGCTTTAAGCTTTGCACGATTAGTCGAGGTAATATATGCCCAATTTCAGGACAATTTGAGAGATGCGGAAACGAAGAAGCTTGTTGCCGATGAAAAATATCTTACACAATTGGGTTTTGTGGAGAAACCACGACTGTATCCTAAGGATATTTGGCATAACACCAGTTTGCCTGTAATTGTTACTTATGTGATGGAAGGACAGGAAAGTCAGGCTGTGGGTTTTATTAACAATTTTGGAAGAATTTTGCCCAACAATACCATACTTATTTATAATCTTGGTTTGGGAAATTTTGGTCTACGAACGGTAATTATGATAATTTGCAAGTAATCCATTCGTTTATTTATTTCATTTTCAGTTGCTCAATTATTGCAACAGTAGCCGTTGCCAAGTTACCAATTTTAAATTGAACGAGTTTCCTTCTCACGTTGAAGACGAAGCTTTACATGCTTATAGGCCTCTTATAATTCAGGTAATACAATGGTTTTTTGTGCTGCCTTGCATGTTCTCATATTGCGACTGTCATTTTGAAAAAAAACCGATAATGCTCAAGGTGTGAAGGCCGGATTTATATGCATCAATAGCTAACATATTTTTTCCTACAAAAAAAATATGTATGTGCAATCGTACATTGCAGATTATATCATTTTTATACAAAAAATTATGTACGAGCCTAGAAACTCTAATGTAAATGCATATAAATCCGTATTTTAAGGATGAGTAATAAATCAATTACAAACGAAAGGTGGAAATTTATAAATATAAACAATTCCCTATCACATAAAATTATTTACTTGGAATATAAAAGAATAATTATTGTAAACATTTACGTTTACTTTTGTCTTTGATTACATGGTATTACATTGGCAAAGTATTTATAAAAATAACAACATCCTGTCTGCATTCAACCATCGGAGAGAGTAATAATACTAATTTTTTAGTTTGTATTTTAATATTGTCCTTGATTCGAGTCAAATTAGCCAAATAACCAACCCGATTTTCAATTCCATAAGCTGGCTGTGCTTTATTTCTGTCTGATTGGCTACTTGGCTAATTTATCTAATAAATCCATATCTCAAAGATATCTCAAAGCGAAGAAACTTATTATTTATAGTAGGTACTTTTAAGGGTACAATTCAGTCAAAAACCGACTGGAAAATAAGGAAAAGGTTCACAAAAGACTGTAGAAAATATTGCAAGGTTGCAAAATGATTTGCGAAAATCAGTTAAATGTTAATTAATAAAAACAAAATGTTAAAATGGAACTGGGCGAGCTTTCGGCAGAACTGCTGAAATACGGTGGACCACATCTGATGGAAAGACTGTTGGTACACTTTAATAACTGTCCGAGACAGAATAAAATACCAGAGCAATGGAAAGAGACTCGCATCATATCTATCTACAAAAAGGATCGAGAAAAGATCCGAACAATTACCGAGGCCTCGCATAAATAGCACCTTTAGCAGACTATGGTAAAATCATATCAACCTTGATAATGAAAGAAGTGGTCAATAAGATTAGTGAGGAACAAAGTGGTTTCACACGAGGTAAATCTTGCATAGATAACATCTTTGTGATCCAACAACTAATAACTTTCGGACAAGAAACTCATTTAGCCTTTATAAACCTACAGAAGGCCTACGATTCTATTCCCAGATGTAGGCTGTGGAAAGGCACTAGAAAAGTTGAGCATCAATCCACAACTTATTGATATTATCCGAGAAATGTATAAGGACAACAAAGCACCCATAAGAAATTCTTTTCAATGCTTACCTGGAGATCGTATTGAGTGAGTGGAAGAGAAGAGTCAGGACATGGGTACACCCATAGGAGATCAATATCTTTTTACACTAAATTTTGTCGATGATCAGGTAGTAATAGCTTAAGACGCATACAATCTAGAATTTACGCTGAGAAGACCAAAACGACAGCTATCAAGAATGTGGACTGATAATAAATATTGGAGAAACGGAATACCTAGCAAGTAATAGTGTGGCACGTTTCCAAATTTTAAACAATGACGTGGAGCAGATAAACCAGGTTCAGCAGTTTAAGTATCTGGGTACGATCATAATAACGGACGGTAATGGAAATGAGGATATAAAATCCAGAATAGAAAACAGTTGGAGCGCTAAACCAATGGGCGCGAAAAGGGCAAAAACCAAAGTTGATTGAATTTCAAATACTTTGGCGCAAAAAAGTGACAAATTTCGATCTTTTTCCTAAAACAGAAAAAAAAATTTTAATAAAAACTAACTTCTCCTCCACTCAACTTTTGTTATTGTCCAGACACAAAGTTTTTGAAAATTTTTTTATAATTATTAATTTATTATATTAGTCAACCTGTAACATTAATTACGATTAGCTATTCGATCACAAACATTATTATTTAAAATACCGCGTAAAATCCGTAATCTTAGCGGATTTGATACTGACGGTTTGACAAAAAGAGGCTCATCTTAGACGATATTAATTTTCATTCTTGACTTTTTTAAATGACTATTAATTATTGACAATTTATTTAGTTAATTATTATAAATTTTGTTACAGGATGCTTTGCAACACACAGGCGCAATTTTTTTTGCCGAGTGTAATCTCCGACTGAAAAAGTATGTAACAGTAGAAAATATAGTTAATTTATACCGAGGAGTGGTACGAGACAATGGTATTCTAACGTGGGCAATGCCGTTACGCAACGCAGTTTCAAGCTTAACTCACAAAAAAATGTTTGATTATTTCCACACGGACGCCGATAACTTTTTGTTCTTGCAAATGGTTTCTGCCAACGTTATAATAATGGTCAACACGGAAGGAACTCATCGTGAAGTGATGTTACCTTGGGTGCAGTGTGCGCTCACGCAAGATTGCATTCATCCGATTGGTGCACAATCGGGGGGCTGTCGTTTTAATAAAAAACCTCAGTATCGTTACTCGGGCTGTCACAGTTACGACGCGTCTGCTTTAAACATAGTTTTGGGGTTGAGGTTCAAATTGGACAGCGCCAAGTACACTTACCAAAAATCTCAAAATTTATTCAAGACTGTTAATCTGGATAAGGCGATAATGGAGTTACAGGGTTTGGAGCAAAATGCGACTGCAGAAGGAAGAACTCAATATGAATCGACTTTCCCTTAGTTCGTATTGTGCGCTGGACCAAAGCAAAACTAGTTGTGATATTATAATTAGTAGCTATTTCAAGTTTCTACTCGAATGACCCCAAAGGCGTACTTATTGTCGCACAGGTCACTCGAAAAATTATTCAACTGCGACACATTATAAAAGACTGCAAATAATCAAAGTTTTTTTTAACGTGTGGACTCACCCTTAGAATAAATACGTGAGTGTCGGGCGTTAATTCAGCATCACGGCAGTGAACGTGCAATTTCAAGACTGGCAAACAAGAGATCTGATTGTATTTTGAACGCCATTTCGTTTAAAATTTGCTTATTTCAATCAATTTTTTATTGTACATATCGAATACATAACTTATAGTTTTAGTGCATTAGCAATAAATTATTTATCAAGCTGTTGTTTTAAGGATGCAAATAGCAGGTGCTAAAGCCCGATTCTCGAAAGTCGAAGTTTGTTTTGCTGTTCCATTTGCGAGTTGCGATAAGGCTGCGTCAACCATTTTAGTAAATTTTCGACGTCGTGTCGCATGCATGCTCCATAAATATTCGACAAATTGCTTGAATGTACCAAGTTCCAGTTTTTGGATCACGGTGCGATACGAAACCTGAAATTAATCCTTTCGTGACAACGGCACTAATAACTAATATTTTTGCTATGATTTTCACTTGTTAACAGGTTTACTGTCAACTCGGTGGGTCCTGTGAGCAATGCATTTGTCACATCAATCATTTTAGAGGGGTTAGCAAATCTGTTAATCAAGTTAAAAAAAAGTTACAGACCTGGTATGGTTGAATATGCAATTAACATATCACTGGATACCCTAGAAACACTTTGACCGATTGGAATAGCATCATGCGAAATGTCATCATATGCAGTGTCGATTTGATTGCCTCTAAATAAGTATAAATAAAATTTTTATTATGCAGCAATG
This sequence comes from Lycocerus yunnanus, assembly GCA_036346125.1. Lineage (NCBI taxonomy): Eukaryota > Metazoa > Arthropoda > Insecta > Coleoptera > Cantharidae > Lycocerus > Lycocerus yunnanus. The sequence goes on along the minus strand of JARFIX010000295.1, from coordinate 120,545 downwards.
CAAATTCTCAATTTTTTCGATTTACACATACCTACAGCACTGAAAAATGAAAATCTTTGGTTTCCCTTGTAAATTTCGGCATTTCTCACTATTGAACTGATTAATAATCCAATGAGTATCCAACCGTTGCCTATCGACACAAGCTACTTGTGTACTACTTGTTTCTCCACCAGTACCATGGCTCATAATAATAACCGCTCCAATATCAACCTTTGCTAAGTCACGGTCGTTACGAAAAGCTATTATTTTATTTTCCATATCCTAAAATTTGAAAATTGGAAGACATTGGATGTAATTTTAGTAGTAGGTACCTACCTTTTTAGTTAAATCCCTGTATTTTGTAATCGTGAATCCCATTTGTACAAAGAGTTGTTTCACGTTAGTTTCGTCTAATTCGGCTCCAATTCTATTGTTTCCGTCGCTAAATTTAATATTGTTAATAAGCAACAACTTTCCACGAGATTTGGAATGGGTGCTGTATATAGGAACTTTTGTTTCTAGTTGATCGTAAAATTTGCCGTTCTTGATGACTTTGATATCTATTTTTTGTCGTAATACTGTAGCATCGTATGTTACCGGGAGAGTTTTTTGTCTGGGTGCATTTATAGTGCGGGGTGGATTAGTTTTGTCAAACGAACTCAAAGCTTTCCATCGATTTGCATATGGCGATTGATAGTTTAGATTAATATTGGAATTATTAGACCGAGGTGTTAAAAGGTCTGAGAAAAATTCTGTTCTAGCCGACGATGTCTTGAAGGTGGGTCTCGAAGAAAATGACATACTAGAAGGAATAGCGTCTAAGGCCGCCGTATTTTGAACAAGATTATTGCTTCCATTGCTGGTTGTCGAAATGGAACGATTTGCTGTGTACGTCGAAGAATAAGTACTACTAAAATAATAAATTAATGAACAAATTTCCACTGGGGTGCCACTTCAACATTAAGTTTTTCAGAAATAAAAAATGATAGGATAGAACATAAAGCCCACTCGAGATAAAAATATTATTTAATCAATCACGTATTTCTTTTAATCCACCACATTATTACTTTGCATTTGAAGGTCGGCAAAACATTTTTTGTCCAAATTGAAAAATTCTACGTTTGACAAAGGGAAAAATCTTTATATCTACCAAATTTTATTTTTGAAAATGTTTTCAAGTGGTTAAATTTATAAATAAAAAAAAGCAGTTGCCATAGCTATTATCACGATTATTTAAACACCCTGTGCATACAATAATGAACAAATCGACTTACTGTGAAATTTGTTGCGTAATTATAGTCTTGGATTCACTTTCTTTTATGGTAGGTTGATACATTTCGACTTTCCTGAAACGTTATCAACTTAAATAAAGAAACGGCGATTTTAGATAAGCAAAATGGGGTGATTCACCATCTTATTTTTATATCAAACACGAGCGCAAAACTTACCTTTCAGTTTTGTTCTTTTTGTCTTTTTCCTTTTTCCCAAAACACTTGGACATTTTTTCTTCTAACCATAGAGCGACTTATTCTAACTTACTGTATGATCACATCACATATGGTTATGACGCTTTATCAGTTAGTGATAAGGAAACAAAGAAATGACACACGTTTGTTGGATTTTTCTTATTAGAAAGCGGAAGAAATCATTTAATTGTCATCAACGCCCAACAAAATGAGATTACTGATGAATTTAAATTTTGTAATACAAAAACGTACTAAAAGGACGTCAGTTCAATTTGCGCGCGCATTATCTACACACTGAAACAAATTTGAAATTATAGGTTTTTATAAATACACTCATATCTTTAGCATCCTTTTTTATTTATTTTTAAATTGAATTTGTACAATAATTGACAAGTTTACAGTTTAAACCAACATAGGCCTATTATGTCAAAACACAAAAAACAATAAAAAAAATTTTTTAGTAAAAGAAAATTGTGTTATAATCAATTTGTATTTGATTGTATCGTAATTTTTTTTATTTCGCGAAGTATTAGATCAAAATCGCGAAAACAGTTTTTGCCCTTTTAAAAACTGACATTTTTGTTGTATTCAACTTGTATTGTATTGTATCCAAGCCAATAGAAATCGACGGTTAGTTTTGACTAGAAGTTGATAACATTGTTATAGCTTTGGGTGCGATCGAGTGGGGATGGGATTAAATATGCATCTTCTAGTCTGAATATTTGAATAGTTTTGAGCTGAAGCGTAACAAGATTTCAGTAGAGAGCTGAGCACAGAGTAACTTGAGTTACTTTTAGGAACGATTATTGTCCCTTTTAGTGCATTCTTCTGCAACTGTTTTACCATAATATAGGCGCCTCGGGACTTGAGTACTTCGAAGTAGGTTGGAGGAAGAAAATGTGAATCCAGTGGTAGCCATTCAGAATGGCTCATCCTCTGGGTGTTGATTTAACAATGCCAGTCTTCTTTCTCACGATGCGATTGACTTGGAGAAGAACATTTTGCACCTATCGGTGGAAAAGCTGTAAGCTTTGGAAGCACCACTACTGGAACTATACAATTCATCACCATGTGCCAATTCCCGCAAGCTGTACGCCATTTCTTTCTATGTATGTAGGCTTAAGTTCCTAATTTACATGGCTTCTTCTACACCTTGTGACCACATTCTTTGGGGTGTTCTCTTCTTTGCCTTTCAGCAAATTCCTAATTTGACAATAATATCTCTTGTAATAAAACTCTAAATTAAAATTGTTTAAGTTGATAATTAAATTAAACCCTTGGTTTCACCCAGTGCTAAATGTATAAAGTGGGTTCAGAGTTAACCCATTGTCAACCGTGGGTTTTGAACCACGGCAAATCTCGGATTCACTCTAAAAATATACGCTATATTATACTTCATCGTCCAAGCATTGAAGGCAAAAAACTAACTTTCATACATACAAACCTAAACAGGACAGAAGTTTTCGAGTTGTTCTGAAGAATTTACATTCATCGACAAATATAGAAACAATCAAAAGCGAGCTCCTTGAACTGGGACACACTGTGGTTAGTATAAGTAATATTAAACAAAGAACTAGCAGGAACCACTGCCAATGTTTTACATTGACCTAAAATCAGAAAAAAATAATGGAGAAATATATAACATAAATCGCTTCATGAACACGGTGGTATACTTTGAAGAACCACACGTGAAAAGAGAAATTGTACAGTGCAAAAAATGTCAAAAGTTTGGGCATACCAAAATTTCTGTAACAGGCCACCACGATGTGTAAAATGTGCAGGTGAGCACCTAACAATCACATGCCAAAGAAAGACAAAAGATAATAATGTAATTTGTGTGAACTGCGGAGGGAAGCACCCAGCTAGTTATAGAGGATGCACAGTCCATAAACAACTTCAGCAACGAAAATTTCCTAAACCGCGCGAACGAAACGAGGTAGATACATCACCAAATGAGATAACTTCTCACAATGAGATTCGGGCAGGCATATCCTATGCACAACAGGCTAGTCAAGCGATACCTTCGATACAACAAACACAAATCCCGTCAAACTCAAGTCAACCTACCTACCATGATCCTCCTCAGCTAACTCAGCAGACAAACGATATCAAAGAACTTAAAGACCTCATGAAAAAACTAATGGAACAGATGAGTACGATGCTGAATCTGCTTACTACCGTGGTCTCAAAAATGGCCTAATGGCCATAATACTTAAAATCGCAATTTGGAATGCCAACGGCCTGTGCCAGCATGCACAGGAACTACAAACATTTTTGAAAACACAAGATATGGACATAATGTTGATTTCTGAAACTCATTTTACGATGAAGAGTCACGTCAAATTACCAAACTTTACAATATACGACACCAAACACCCGGATGGGAAAGCACACGGTGGAGCAGCAGTCATCATTAAAAATAACATCAAACATTACGAGATTGAAAAATACCAATGTGATTATCTCCAAGCCGCCAGTGTGGTAGTTGAGAGTTGCGTTGGTCCCCTGGTGATTTCAGCAATTTACTGTCCGCCAAAACACAACATCAAACAAGACCAATATCACAAATTTTTTAGCACATTGGGAAGTAAATTTATTACCGGTGGTGACTTCAATGCAAAGCATGTACATTGGGGCTCAAGGCACACAACCACAAAAGGAAGAGAACTGCTGGCTACATTGAGAAGCAATGGCATGGCGACTATATCTTCGGGAACACCTACACACTGGCCAAGTGACCAAACTAAAGTACCAGACATAATAGATTTCTATGTGACAAAAGGTATAAATATTAAACAATGTAAAGTAGAATCGTCATTAGACCTCTCCTCAGATCATACACCTGTAATATTAACGGTGCACACGCAAATAGTACACAAACAAAAGCAACCAACATTATTCAACAACAAGACCAATTGGGAATTGTTTAAAACAAGATTGGATGAAGAAATTGATTTGAATATTTCACTAAAGTCAAGGGAAGAATTAGAAAATGCAGTTGAACACTTGACTAAATCCATTCAAAGTGCAGCGTGGCAAGCTACACCGGATATAAATAAAACACTCATTAAGGATCCGTGCCCGATCATAATTAAACAAAAATTGCAGAAAAGCGTAAACTACGCAAGCAATGGCAAATCTCAAGAACGACCGAAAACAAAGCAAAGTTTAATAAAGCAGCCAAAAACTTAAGACGCTTCTTTTAAATTCTAAAATCAATTTTTCAGGATTATCTTCATAGCTTATCAAATTCTAAGGCTAATGACTACTCCTTTGGAAAGCCACGAAAAACTTAAGCGCCCACAAGTTACAATACCACCTATTAAAGACGACAAAGGTAAATGGGCCAGAAGTGACAAAGATAAAGCCGATATGTTTGCTAGACATCTTGCGAGTGTGTTTACACCTTCTCCTTCAACACTACCTACAGAAGATGATGAAATATACAGTTATCTGGATGCACCGTTCCAGATGGACCTGCCTATTAAGTATTTCAAAATAAAAGAGGTCAAACAGGTTATTCAGAGCGTTACCAAATCTAAAAAAGCACCTGGATATGATTTAATCACAGGTAAAGTAATAAATGAATTAACACCTAAAAGTCTAAAACTCCTTACATTCATTTACAACGCAATTTTGAGGCTTAAACACTTCCCAGACCAATGGAAGGTTGCGCAAATTATTCTTCTATTAAAACCAGGAAAAACCAGAACACCTGACCTCATATCGTCCAATAAGTCTACTTCCAGTCCTATCGAAGATCTTTGAAAATTGTTTTGATACGACTGAAGCTAATCCTAGTGGAAAAAGCTCTCATTCCAAACCACCAGTTTGGTTTTAGAAATGAGCATGGAACAATTGAACAGGTACACCGAATAGTTAAACGTATCAGCGATGATCTGGAGTGCAGAGATTCTGCTCTGCGGCATTTTGGACATCAGTCAAGCGTTCGATAAAGTGTGGCACGAGGGCTTGTACTGCAAACTGAAAACAAATCTTCCATATCACTATTATGAAATACTGAAATCGTACTTAAATAATAGACATTTTTTGGTGAAACACGGAGAAGAGTACACTAATTTATTTCCAATTAAGTCAGGTGTCCCACAGGGCAGTGTACTGGGGCCGACCCTATATTTGTTGTATACAGCGGACCTACCAACCACTAAATCGACAACGGTGGCAACCTTTGCTGACGATACGGCCATTCTCGCGTCACACGTCGACCCTAAAGCTGCGTCAAAAAATCTACAAGACCACTTAAATAAAATACAAATCTGGTTAAAAAAATGGAAAATTAATGTTAACGAAACAAAGTCCTCACACGTCACGTTTACAATGAGGAGAGATAGCTGCCCACCAGTGACCATGAACGATTGCTACCTACCACAAACAGACAACGCAAAATATCTTGGAATTCACCTCGATAGAAGATTAAGAAGAAGGTTAAAACAGACTTTTTACACATAGGTAAACTTTTCTCCAGTACGCTCTTCTCTGAGGATAACTTTAAGGCGAAAAATCTTTAACAAGGCATAAAAAGTTAACCACTTGACCTACAACATTTTACTTATGGCAATGGATTCTCCGGGAAAAACTACATAAGAAAAACAGGTTAAAACAGACTTTTTACACATAGGTAAACTTTTCACTAGTACGCTCTTTTCTGAGGATAACTTTAAGGCGAAAAATCTTTAACAAGGCATAAAAAGTTAACCACTTGACCTACAACATTTTTACTTATGGCAATGGATTCTCCGGGAAAAACTACATAAGAAAAACAGGTCAAAACAGACTTTTACACATACAGTGACAAGCAAAACTGTTCACAATAAGTAAATTTTTGCTATAAATATAATATTACCTGAAATATGTATAAAATCTACATCCCACATTTGATCATATGAGAAGTAATGCATGACGCACTGATAACTTATACTATTTTGCAAAACAACAGTTTTATTATATTATTATCACATTGCTAAGGTGACGTTCGAAGTGAACAGTTTTGCAGTGTCAAGAAAGTAATTTTATTTGCTGTGAAACGAAAGTTTAACCGTTATTATTTTATTTTATTTGTACTGAGTAAGTGCTAACTTAATTATAACTTAAGTATTCTTGATCAATTTTTCATTTAATATAGAAAATAAAAATGCCTATTCGTATTAAGGAAGATTTAAAAAGAAGATCGCTGAATCTATTAAAACAGGTATTTCAGTAAGAGAAATTGCAAGCAAACATGCGGTTTCAATAGGCCTTGTTACAAAATTAAGAAAGAAATTTAAAATTACCACAGAAATTAACAGAGGAGGACGACCGCAGAAGCTTTCGTCTCAAACAAAAGAATTATTCGCAAGTTAATAGTGTCTGAGCTGCAGAAAACGCCGTAGAGGCCAATAATACTATCAGAGACAACTTAAAAATTAATGTCTCTAATGATACCGTTCGTAGATGTTTAAAGGAAGTTGGTATGAAAGCTAAAACTAAAATAAGAAAACCTTTATTAAGCGAAGTACATAAAAAAAAGCGTTTAAAATTCGCAAAAGACCATATTAATTGGACTGTAGATGACTGGTGGTTGGTTACATGGTCAGCTGAATCGAAAATTAATCGAATGGGATCAGATGGCCGTGTTTGGTCATGGTATGATAAAAATGTAGGCCCTACAGAAAGAAACATTAAAATTTGGTGGAGGCTCTATGATGGTTTGGGGTTGTTTCAGGGGATAGGGTAGGAATATTAAGAAAAATTAATGGAATTATGAAAGCAACCGATTACATTGACATTTTAGAAGACTCATATTTACCAAGCCTTGCTAAATTTGGTTGTGCAGTAGGTGATACCATATTTATGCAAGACAACGACCCTAAACATTCGGCTAAAATTACTAAAAAATGGTTTGCTGATAATAATGTTAAAGTGATGGAGTGGCCGCCGCAGTCCCCGATTTAAATCCAATCGAGAATCTTTGGTGTATAGTTAAAAAGAATTTTAACCGCAAAGAATCAGCCCAAAATGTCGATGAGTTATGGACCATAACAAATAATGAGTGGAGTAAGATTGATTCTCAAATTTTGAATAATTTAATTACTAGTATGCCAAAAGGATGCAATTAGTGATTAAAACCAAAGGAGGTCATACAAAGTACAAAAGGTTGTTTAAATTATAAATTTATGATCAGTCGCAATACTGTTCATAATAATTTTCAACAATATGTTTTTTATTATTCTTATTTGAATTGTTTGGATGTTTTTCAAGTTTAGGTAGTTTTATTGTGTTTTAATTTATAATAAAATATATTTCAGCAAACTTTTTTGTTTTTGGTAAAGTTTTAAACAAATTTAAAGAATACTAGATTTTTATGAACAGTTTTGCTCGTCACTGTAGGTAAAAAGGCTGCGCAGCTTGTTCGATTTTATTGGCCTATCACCTCAACTATATTTTCTTTTCAATTTATAATTCAAGTCAACTATGTTTGTCTTTTTTGCGTTTCTAAAAATTTCCAAAATTTTTGTTTTAATTAATTTTTCTAATTTCTCCAAATTCAAATTTTGGCACTACTATCTAGCAAAAGTAATCTTCATATAAAAAAATTTGCTATTCAGCATTCTGTGATCATAATGATCAACCATATTTGTACTAAAACCATAAATTGTGGCATATCCTTATCTATCTCTTTAAGGCTAAGCCATGCATAGTGATTTTTTATAATAAATATATTCGATTATTAAAGAAATAATAGTAATCGCGCAATAATTTAGATTGTGATTTACATAAATTAAATATGTTTATTAATTAGAAAATAGGATGCATTGTTTTATTGGAGGTTGTAGTGGTCAGCAGTGACGGAACCAAGAGTTGTTGGTGGTTCCACGGTTATTGTCAATTTGTAAGAGTTTTTATATGACCTGGTATAGTCACAGCTAAAGAGTACTACCGGTTTATTCGTTGAATGGGGATTGACCATTTGAGAATGCTACCATTAGGTTGAGTTCGACCAACACTGCATAGATAAGAAAGAGTAATACAGATGGCCAACTCCTCGTATATTTTTGGGGACGTATTGCAGCGCCAAAACGAGTGGAGAATGAACTAAAATTTAAGCGCGAATTTTAACATATTTGAAATTTTTCAAATGTCACTATGAAACTTGATATTTGCATATTGAAATTACAAGTATTATTTTAAAGTAAAACTTAAAATAATACATGTGATTTCAATATCCTCAATAATAATCACTACACAGACTAAAACAAACACAAAAAATAAATTAACTTAATTTTATTATATTATTTAAATTTAACATTATAAAAATATAACAATTAAATTAACTTCTTCATATTTTTAATTTTTTCCATTTTCTTCTTATATTTCAAAAGCGCTGAGTGGCCATTGTTCGGACTGGATCCGTATTGTTTTCGAAGGTGACTGATCCCAAACCTTTTAAAGTCATATTAATTTTCTGATCCATATTTTAATAAAAAAATCTGAAATTACGGATTAGCTTTCTCAGTTAGCTGAGAAAACATACCCTGCAATTTTTATAAACTTGTTTAGGATGGGTATCGTACAATTTTTGACTTTGTATTCTACGTAACCATTCATTGTATAACTAAAATATTAGCAACATTGTTAGTGAGTTGTTAATGATTGTTTTTTCTGTAATATCGTAAATGCAAGTTTTTAAAGTTGCTCGATGTTACAATCTTAAATATTTGATTTATTTGAATTTCATGCCTGTTGGTTAGGCAACCAATCCATTTTGCCTTACTTATTTTGTTAAAAATTTAGGTTGGCAGAATGTAAAAAGATTAATAATCTTCTGGTCAAAAAGATAAGCGGGCGAATTAGAATTTTTGTGAGAAAATAAGTTTTTAATACAAAAGAGTGCTACCGAATCGCGGAATTGTGAATTCCTTTTTTTTAGCATTTCGTGTAAAGACCTCCGAATATTGGTAGATTGTAGAAATTGTTAGAAAATTGTTAGAAACCGCATTAATATTGAGTAATTTTTCGAATCTGGAGATCATTAAATACGATTAAAAATTGATTTTTTCAATTTATTAGTTGGACGTACATATTTTGCAATCGTTGGATCCTTGCCATTTTGGGAATTGCCAGCGATACTCGTAGCCAGCCCTCCCGTGGATTCGATAATCAAAGAAGTTGGTGAACATTCCCATAGCTGAATTCCTTTCTCGCCCGACCATTTTTGCTCCAGTTGGCGACCCACTTATCAAGATTTACAAAAACGACTTTACCGACATTATATACCATCTGTTGTCAGTTAGACCGTTGGTGGACGGATTAGCAAATTTAGTAGTTTATATTTTAGATCCCTCATTAGAGCTCTCAGAAATCGGCAGACAGGTAATTGATAATTTTTTCGGTTTCACCGATTGTTTTAGATCATACTACGTCCCAGGAAGTCGACTCTGGCGGATAGTTCGAAAGGGAGCCATCCTGTTATTTAAAGAGACGTTTGCCTCCTGTTCCAGCTAAAGTTGAGTCAATCGGTGCGATTGAATTTTTTATCAAAATTATTTGTTTGCGCTATTTGTTTTTATATTCTCGCTCATTGGCAAATTGGCACAGTACTGCCAAATTTGTTAAATCAAATTCCACCACTATTGTCAAATTTATTTTTTTGCTGTAAACGCCTTCAGCTCAAATTTTTTGTTTGGGGCTGCGGCCTATATTAGCTGTGTGAAAATTCTGGTTTTGTGCTCTACCACCATTTATTTACAATTTTTTTCCTTTAATACTTCGCTTTGGTAATAGAGCGTTATTTAAGTATATTTTTGCGTTTTATTACCGGACTGGCGCCCGATTCTTTTCTTATTTTCAGTTTGTGCCATATAAGCATAATTGAGCAATCGTCGCAGGTAAGGTGCCACTACAGTTGGCTAAGGACCCACGAACCGCGTACGCGCGACCAAGCATCTCGGAGCTGTGTATGGAAAATACAAAGCTAGCTTCTCACCAGAACATCGAGAGCAAGAGGCAGTGTAGGGCGGTCAAACTCGCAAATAGCGCTACACTTCTTCTTTCGGTGCCTTCTCATCAAAGGAGGTTGGCGATAATTATGGAAAACTCTTCTATCTTCTGCTGTTCTTATCAGTCCTTCAACACTCAATCCCGTCCAATCTCTAATATTTCTCATCAACGAGATCTGCCTTCTTCCCGGTCCGCGTTTTCCCTCTATTTTACTATTTTACCCTGTCCCGAGGACATCAGGTATGTAGTCTAGACAATCTTACTCGGGTATCCTAATAATATCCTACAAATTTTATATAGGATTATCCAAGGATTTCCGATATACCTAATTTCTTTTTACCTAGGATATCTTTAAAGTACTGGCACAGCTGTTCTGAGCATTTGAGCGAGGGCGATAATGCGTTACGATAGTTTGTATATTTTTAGTTTGTTGCTATAATTGTTATAATTAGCAGATAACATTTTCTTCTTTCTTCTTGTTATATCTTCTCGAGTATAACAATTAGGGGCCGTTCATAAAATACGTCACGCTACCACCAACTTTTTTTGACCCCCTCCCCTCCAATTGTCACGCTGTGTCACACTTTCTGTGACCCCCTGTAAATATTTCGTCACAAAACTAAGACCTCCCCTGAATATAATAAATTTCAATGAATAGTACACAAATTGGCAAGAGTCGACTAACCCTGATTCGAAAACACACTTTTCCTATAGAAATGGCTTTACAAAACGAAAGAACGCAAAAATACAAGCTCTTTAAGGTGAGGATCAAACTTGTCGGAGTTGTAATAAGGCCACAATTTAATTTTGAAAATTGCAATTTTCCCATAAGAAATACGGGAGCGGTTAAGATTCCCGGATCGCGATTTTACCATTTTGAAGTGGATTATGAAAGATGAGGGTCCCAATAGCATATAAAAAATAAAATTGCGGAATATTCACACAATTTTGAAAAAACGGCTTTAAAGTTAATTTGGAATGCAATTTTATCATTGGCTCTTTTGAACTGTAACCCCGCCCCCAAAATTGAAAGAGGATGTGGCGACTGTAAATATACCAGATTTTCGTTTTTTACAACGAATTATGAAAGATAATGGTGTAATTAGCTAATAAAAAAATTAAAGTTGTGATCGGACAACAAATTTTCGAAAAAAAATCACTTTTTGTGTGAATTCATTTCTGAGGTGGTTGCACTGTCAAAACCTACTCTCCGCACCCGCCCTCGCCCCTCCGGGGCTCGTGCGCGGCTCCGAGCGGTTTTGACACGTGCTAAACTCATTAAAAACATCCCTTAAGCGGCTCCAACTCGAAAATTTTGAAAGTTGACGCGACGGATCTCTGAGAGCGACTGCTCCTTGTCCTCCTTGTCTTGCTGACTATCGGAGTACCGGGTCTAAGACCCCCACCTCCTTCATCTGGTGAGGACGTATGTCCATTGGGACGGGCGTTGGAATTTGATAGGCTCTTTTGGAGCCAATCGGACGGTTCCGGAAGGTGTGCGACTAATGACAGCATCACGCATTCCGGACCATAAGGCAATACTCGTAAACGAGTGGACCTACATTGTTAACGCGGAATCCGAACCGCGGCATACGGTAGTTCGCGGCATACCGTACACTGGGTCTCCTGCTTTACGTGGCACCCCATCTACCACGGAACAACGGCGAAAATTGACCGACCGCGTCGAGATTCGAACCCACGTTTCCCAGGCGTGAGCTTTGAATTCGAACGATCAGACCAACTCCGTGTTCTTTCTGAGAGCGACTGGTATCACCCCACCACTAGTCACTGTCGACCCAGGCACAGCACACGTACCGCCAACAGAATAAATGATACCTTTTCATTTTAATACACTTACATGTATTTCTTATGGAAAATTTGCAATTTTCAAAATGAAATTGTGGCCTTATTACAACTCCGACAAGATTGATCCTCACCTTAAAGAGCTTGTATTTTGTGTTCTTTCGTTTGGTATAGCCATTTCTATAGGAAAAGTGAGCTCGAACCCGGGAATTTTAACTCTACCCAGAAATACATGTAAGTGTATTAAAATGAAAAGGTATCATTCATTCTGTTGGCGGTACTTGCAACTTCATAGGGCGTGGCCAACTAGAGCAGTGACAGTCGCTCCCAGAGATCCGTCGCGTCAACTTGCAAACTTTTCGAGTTGGAGCCGCTTAAGGGATTTTTTTAATGAGTTTAGCGCGTGTCAAAACCGTTGGGAGCGCCGCTCGAGCCCCGGGGGGGCGAGGGCGGTTGCGGAGAATAGGTTTTGACAGCGCAACCACGCTAAGATATGGTTTCACTAAAGAAAATATATTAACGCAATAAAATACCCTATTCTGATTAAATTTTAGCCCTGAAAAGGGCTGATTTGTTAATCGGAGACTATGTGGAGTAGTTATACCGGATATCGCTCGGTGATTTGCCTCAGCATATTTTCAAACCGCTCCACATAGGTGCGGCCGAAAATAGACACCCACATAAATTGTCTCAGATGGCCTGGTAACATGTGGAAGCTAACACCCTAACCGACGGCAATACATTTTTAGTTTACACCAGTAGCCTTCCACCCGATTTGTGCATGCCCCGGTAACTGGGTCGACAAAATTGGCGCTATGGTTGACGGTTTTGTGAGTGTAAGGCGAGACCCCTTCAAGACGATCCAATCCACGATATCCACCCCAGCAATCCGTCCAAATTTCAGTGCCAGGTCGCACGTACTTCAAAATTAGAGGCTGCAACGTAGCGGCATCCCTTCTAGAGACATACAACACGATACCCTACTCTCCAATGTGCTGTACAGCCCTACGATCCACTTTTGTTGGCGGTCTGGTACTCGTCCAACTCCAGCTTTTCGCTTCGTAATTACACTCTCGTCAATCTGCACGACCTGGCCTGGCCCCCCGATCTGTAGGAGGATTGGATTGATCTGCAGCGTCCAACTGCAAATACGACGAAATGCCGTATAGTACTGGTACACGGTTTGGCGGTTAACACCTACAATGTTACCAGCAACCCCAGCCCTGGTCTCGCAAGCCCACAAAAACAAAATGTAAATCACAACCCTGGGTGGTAATCTACAATTCTCGAAAATGTACCGTCGGTTATGCGGTATGTAATTCTGCACTTAGGGCACCTGAAACAATGATTTAAATAGTAATCATTGTTTTTAATTAGATTACAGTACCGCCTGCATGTTCGTACGGTGCATCTCTTGTTACGAGGTAACAATCGATTTCGCGTTAGCAAATCAACTACCCCAGCATCATCCCGATTGAAAGCGTTCGCAATATCGTCAATATTTCTTACATTCATGTCGAATATAACTGTAAGACTAGTTAAATCGGGGTAAAATGTGTCGCTTTTATATGAAACCGCCTTATTTAGGAGGGAGGGCGTATGGGAGTATGTGTGCACCAATGAAATCAACGCATTTGCTGGCATTTTGTTAATGCCGTTTTTACCAAAATGTGTCGTTCGTCCGCAAATTTTATTTTTTATGTCTATATGGCATAGTTATCTTTCATAATTTACAAAAGAATGGTAATTTTCGTGATCAGGGTTAATCGACTCTCGCCCACAAATTTTGAAAATTTAAAAAATATTTATTTAGTTTTTATAATAAAATTTGAATAAATTAATAAAAATCTTTTATAAAGAACAAATAAAGAATAATTCTATTTAAAATATTTTAATAAACGGCGAACGTCACATTGCCGTAGATCCCCGTCCCCTCTTGTCACATCTTGTCACACTCAGCAAGACCCCCCCCCCCCCCTTGTATGCGAACGTATTTTATGAACGGCCCTTATTAATGTTATGTTGTTTTTTAGTTATTTCTTGAAAATAGTTGCCAAAACTGAAACGCGTCAAATAGAATAATATAATATGAATTACTTGTTTTATTTTTTAGAACCAGACAAGATCTACTTAACGTTGTATTTAACATGGAAGGCCATCATAACACTAATAAGGAGATAATTAAATAAAAACTATTTACTCGTGAAGGGAAGCAGCCAAGCAGAGAAATCTTAAAATTGACGATTTATTGTATCATTTTCTTATATTTTCGTTTGTTTATGAGTTCATCTTCTTCATGTGCCATATCCGGTCCCCCGGACGTTAGCGATTCAACTTGGCCAAAGCCAAGATGAATTTACCAGGGAGTATCATTCATGAGGTGGTTTCCCGTTGCCTTCCCCATAGTCCACAGATTGATATTGGACGTTTTGATCACGGTAGTGTATTTCCTCGGGGAGCCTGTAACCCCTAGAGGACGCGTCCCCAGGTGGCGGATAGGGAATGCTTTTCAGATATGAGTGGTAGGAGTGAAATGAAATAGCTTCCCGGACCAACAGGTATACATGCAGCGTCTGATCCAGAGTGGGCGGCTGCAAACAGCGTCTGATCCCATGTTAGGGGCGGCTGAACTATGTAAATCGGGGAAGGCAACGGGAAACCACCCTGATAATTATTTTCCCAGGAAATCACTATGGCGAGAAAAACAAAATTAATGGCCCCTAGTCCCGGGCAGCCCTTAAATGGGCGGGGTGCGAAGAATCTCCCGGCTCAACATAGTAAAATCTGCAACAAGAATGTGCACGTTGTAATATTATATTTTACTATTCAAATATTCGCGGGATTTAAGATTAAAATTCAGTTAAATTGTAAAGTTCACGCCATCTCGGTACGACGGGAAAAGAAGTATTATCAGAGATCATTATAATTCACTGTATTAGTAGGAGTCTTTTGTCAATTTTGGTTATTATCCCAGAGGGCGTAGAAAGAGATACTAGATGATGCTAAAGATAACGGTCATTCAGACCTGAACCTTTGAGCGAGTCAGTCGACTAGATTAACCGTTGCAAATTATCAGTGTGAATTAAATTTAATCAGATTTGTAAGTTTCAGTAATAATCGATAACGATTTAAAATCTAAATTTGTGAAAATCTCCAAGTAAGTAATTTTATTTATTTTATATGATTTAAAATCAATAACTTCGATCATCCGATTTCATTCCTTTGTTCAAGAGGCCATATTGGTTTGGTGGCGTGGTTAACGGGATATTTTGTCTTATGTTTGGGTTTAACAATTTACTAAGAGCTTGGGTTTGTGTTTGTCGGTCATAATTAATTTAATATTATTTAATTAATCTATATTTAATTCGGGTGTTTGAGAATTTATGTTATTTCCTGGTAAATTTTATAAAATGACTTTGGTATACTTTCCGATCGTAACTAGGTATTTACTCATTTATATTTAAGGTTTTATGGTAATTTTCCTTTGTGGTTTATAGGTAATTATTTGATTTGGTGTAAACTTAGTATTTAAGGGGTTGTGAATTTTATTCAAGATGGCCGGGGACGCGCACTTTTCAGTACCGGCTTTGGGTAGTTTCAAAATGGCCACTCACCACTAGATGTTGTTATTTGATTAATTTGGTTGCCAATTAAATGTGATTTGTATGTATGGGCTACTGGTTCTCAAAGCAGGTGGCTAGCCCGAAACAAGGGTACTGTCAGGTCCATGGAGTCGTCCCGAAGGTTTTCAGCGGAGACCAGTTAGCTAAGGTGGGGAGCTTGAGGTTGTGTACGTGCCCTTCCTTGTTGTATGTGATTTGGGGTATGTTTCTGATCCTTGGGGGTTACTGGGTGAATTAAATACAACGTTTTGTGGTGATTGGTTCATTTCTAGGTATTTATCAGGTCAATTTATTTTATTTAGATTATTGTCATAATTAATTGGTTTAAATGATTCAGCGTTTATTTAGTCGCACTGTCGATTTACCAATCAGACCAGATTGAGTAATTTTAATTATATATGCTAAAGCACAATATTAAAACAAAGACAAATGAAAAGTTAATAATAGTCAATTGTAGCATCTACAATGACAAAGCAAACAAATGGTGCTTCCTACAGTAACCAATAACAATTGAAATTCCTAGCTGAATGCTTACTATTTAACGATATGTTGTTTTCACGTTTATCCGATACCTAATTACGATCCGAAATACTAGAGATCCATTTATAAAATTAAGTCCATATTGACACTATTTAATTAATGAAATAACCGGTCTCACAAATGAGCACCGAGGCTTTTCTATAATTCTGAAGTTGCTCGGATTACCGTGAGGTTGATATTTAATAAATATTCAAACCTAACAGTCCTGTGTTTTATTTCCTGATGGAGTATTTGGTGTTTAGGAAGGTTTCCGAGAAGGTCATGTCAAATATAAAGCTCTTAGTTATTTCTGTAGTTTGCTTATAGGTTTAGGTATGTGGAGACGCCACTGGGTGAGTAAATGGGTTAGTGGTGACGCCACTGGATTTTCAGAAGAGGTTAGGTTGGTCATGTTCACGTCTTCCTATATTAGGGTTCAACTACTATGTGTTTTCCGTCTATTTAAAGGAGTTGGGTTACGATTTACACGATGTTTGGGGTGTCCTGTTGACGATCACGATGTTAGGCCAAGGTTATCTAGGTTTGGGATTCGAAATTTGTGGCGCGAATTTCGAAAATTAGGGGCAAATATTACAACGTGGAACGTAAGAACGTTATATCAAGCTGGAAAGCTGGATAATCTGGTCCAGGAAATTAGACGTATCAATGTTGACATAGTCGGAGTTAGTGAACATCGATGGATAGGAACAGGAGTATGCCAACATGAACATGGAAATCTATACTACTCCGGAAACAACAGTGAAGATCATAAACATAGAAATGGAGTTGCAGTGTTCGTAAAATCCGAATTTGTAAAATATGTGATTAACTTCGTCCCAATATCGGAAAGAGTGTGCCTTCTTCAACTCCAAGGATGTCCATTTAAAATAAACATTCTACAAGTCTATGCCCCTACTGCCGATAAAAAATATGATAATGAAATAGAAGATTTCTATGAATCAATCGGACAAGTACTAAAATCACTGAAAAGGGATGAAATAACTATCATAATGGGGGATTTTAATGCAAAAATTGGTCGGGGCCGACGGAGTGATCTCGTAGGAAGTTTTGGACTCGGACAAGGTAACGAAAGGGGAGATCGACTCTACGAATTTTGTCAAGACACCGAAATGGTTATATCCAATACATGGTTTGATTTGCCGAAGAGAAGATTATACACGTGGACAGCACCACAAAACGTCCAAGATGATTCGGAGCCAAAAAGAAACCAAATCGACTACATCCTCATCAATAAACGATATAGAAACTTCATTAAACGTGCAAAAACATATCCCGGTACTGATATTGCATCCGATCATAACCCTGTTGTTGCCGATGTACAACTCAGATTAAAGGTCGTGAAGAGACTGCAACAAATAAGAAGACTGGATCTAACCAAACTAAAAAATGAAGAGATACGAGAGAAGACATCAAAGGATCTCAATAAGAAGTTAGCAGAACTCCAACACAAAAAATTAAAAAATATACACACTAAATGGAGTAACATAAAAGAAAGTATAATTGAAGTCTGCGACCAACACCTTAAGAGCGACAAACGGATTAAAAAATAAATGGATGACCGATGAACTGTTGGACCTTATGGGAGAACGCAGACGAGTAAAAAACAATAAAACGGAATACAATAAATTACAAAGATTGATAAGATCGGAGATAAGAAATGCGAAGGAGGCGTGGATGAAGAAACAATGCGAAGAATTAGAAGACCTGATTTCAAAACATGACAGCTACGGTATGCATCGGAAGATCAAGGAAATAACAGGTGACTACAGAAAGCAAAAACCAATGATGCTGCTTGATGAAAGAGACCAGCCGGTATTAGAGGAGTCAGAATTGAAGAGCATTTGGGAGAGATACGTAACCAATTTATTCCAGGATAGAAGAAATAAACTGGAAGATTACGGAACAAACCAGGACGGACCCCAAATTTTAAAATCTGAAGTGCAACACGCACTAGCGATAGCAAGAAATAGAAAAGCAGTAGGTCCGGATCGAATCAGCAGAAGTTCTGAAATTGATAGATGATGAGAATATCGACACAATAGTAGAACTATTTAACAATATATACGATACTGGAGACATACCTGATGATTGGCTGGAATCTACCTTCATTGCAATACCTAAGAAACAACACCCCAAGCATTGTAATGATTACCGCCTCATTAGTCTCATGTCTCATATGCTCAAAGCTTTTCTTCGCATAATCCACGCAAGAATAAGAACCAAATGTGAAGAAGATCTGGACGACGAGCAATTTGGCTTTAGGAACGCTTTTGGCACGCGAGAGGCCTTGTTCGCAATAAACCTTCTTTACAAAATGTCGTGACCAACGCAAGATGTATTTACTTGTTTCATAGATTATGAGAAAGCGTTTGATAGGGTGCAGCATGATACACTGATAAGGAGGCTGGAAGAAGTCGGCGTGGATGGCAAGGAAATAAGAGTAATACGGAATCTGTACTGGAGACAGACGGCAAAAGTCAAAATAGGAGAAACAATAACTAGCGATATCAATATACAAAGAGGAGTTAGACAAGGATGTATTCTTTCGCCTCTGCTTTTAATCTGTATTCAGACCGAATATTCAAGGAAGCTCTAGAAAATACACCCGAACTAGGCGTGAAAATAAACGGAAAGCCTTTGGTGACAATCAGATATGCAGACGACACCGTTATCCTTGCAAACACGCTGGGCGAACTCCAGCTTCTTATAAACATAATAAGTGAAACTGGAGATAGACTTGGACTAAAAATAAACACCAGCAAGACTAAGTTCATGATAATTAGCCGTCAAAAATTACAACAACGCTGCACTATATCTAAATGGACAACAAATTGAACGCGTCTCCAAGTTCAAGTATCTGGGAAGTATAGTTACTGAAGACTTAAACCCTGATAACGAAGTTAAGTGCCGAATTGAAATGGCCCG
Source organism: Lycocerus yunnanus (assembly GCA_036346125.1). NCBI lineage: Eukaryota > Metazoa > Arthropoda > Insecta > Coleoptera > Cantharidae > Lycocerus > Lycocerus yunnanus. The sequence goes on along the minus strand of JARFIX010000295.1, from coordinate 101,212 downwards.
CAATATGTTTAACAAAATGAGATCATTCCTGTGCAACGACAACTTTAACCTAAAACTTCGCCAGAGAATGAGTCAGTGCTACATTTGGTCCGTACTATTGTACGGAATGGAAACGTGGACATTAAAGGTTGGAACAATGAATAGGCTTGAGGCGTTTGAGATGTGGCTGCAGAGAAGAATGCTGCGGGTTTCATGGGTTCAACATGTAACCAACGAAGAAGTCCTTCGTAGGGCTCAGACGGATAGAGAACTTCTGACAACAATAAAATGCAGAAAGATTTCATATCTTGGACATCTCCTGAGAAATGTCAAGTACCGACTGCTACAATTGATATTGAAAGGCAAAATAGAGGGAAAACGAGGAATTGGAAGAAAGCAGCAGTCCTGGCTGAGAAATATTAGAGAATGGACCGGAATGCGTTCTGTGGAACAACTATTCCGCGTGGCACAAGATCGAGGTGCACTAGCTGAAGTGATCGCCAACGTCAGGAGACCCGGCACGGCACTTGAAAGAAAAAGTGTATTTAACGCGAGCAGGGTTTGAACCGCGACTTACCGCTTTGTAATCGACCCGTGTATGCTTCGCGCTATACTGCTGGTCTGTTTATGAGTTGGAAGTGTTTAATCCTGTTAAGACTGTGTCCTGTTTAATACTAGAACCTGGTATAATGGAATAGGAAGTGCGATTCCTATTGCAGGAAAGGGATTCTTTTCAGGAAAAGTGTTGTTTATATATAATTATACAAAATTATTAATTTATGTTTATTTTTATGACCAGTGATTTATTTTATTTTTTGTTTAATAAAAAATAAAAGGTTTATTTCGGGACGGCGACTAGCAATTTATAAATTCTTTGAAATTCCCTATTATGATTCTATAAATTAGGTACCTAACCCCTTTTAAACATTTAAAAATAACATAAGTTTAGAAAATGCTCATGGTATTTAAAATTTTTAATATTACATAAAATGGCCAGGCATTGCACTTAATACTTATACCTATATAATATGTACATTATAATATACTTAATATTATCTTGTACATAAAGGATACTCGTATAAATTATTATACTGCCTACATATCCACTCTATGTCACCTGAATGACTTAAAGTACTACTGCTCATCTACACAATATTTTTAAATTAACTATATAAATACTTAAAATTTGATTGAAAACAAATGAGAACTGAAAACTTAAGTGTAATAAGTTTTCCTTTGGCTTATAAAAATTATTATACATTATAATTATTTTATTCCGCTTATAAAGTAAATAATAATTATTGTAATGTAAGTACCATTTAAAAATATTGCAATCATTTAGCACTAATAATTATTTTATCTATACTGCCACAACTATTATTCCTATTGGTCCATTTAAATTCAGTTACGGTCATTGGTGGCCGAAGTATTATAATATTTTATCACTATCAAAAATAAATTGCATTAAATTAATATTGAGATACACTTACATATAAAAAAATTATACAAAAGTAGGTATACATTATATTATAATATAATATTGCACAGAAAACAAATAATAGAAAAGAACAACTTAAAATAGTTATTTTTGTAGTGATTGAGTGAAATTGGTATTTTGTGCTGGGCATCCAATATCACTGTTAGCCGAGAGAGATCGAGTAAAAAAAGTTATTCAAATGCACTAAAACATCAATTTCGCTTACAAAAAGCAAACACAATTTTTTCTACAAAACCAAAAAAAAATCAAAATTAATTTTAAGTTGAATTTTGGCACAAGTACCTCAACAAACATCACTATATGTATGTAAATAGAACAAAACCTTTATGTTCAATGTTCATATTATCCATGTTTAAATTTTTCATATTTTTGACGATTGTAGAAAAAATAATTTTGCAATAATTTTACTTTATAACCAGTAATAATTATATTAAAAGGCTACTAATGTCACTTCGTAAATTTATCGTAACCTTCGTAAGCTTCGTAAAATCTAATAGTTTTCACTTTTCACTTTTATTTAGCATTGTAAAATCATAAACATGTGCTTCTGTTAAATGTCAAATTGGTAATTAAAATCAACGAGTACGAAAAATCGACGAAAAATTAGATTTTGAAGTGTGCTCATATCACGGAAGCTTACGAAGTACGACATCTACGAACTTTACAAAGTGACATAAATGCCTTATTATTTTCTACTTCACCTGCTTATCTAAAAATTACTTTAAACTTAATAATTCAATTTTAATAGAATTACTGAGCCGTTGAACTATTTATAAAAGCTCTATTTCGAAGATTTTCGTTTTCTTTTGATGTGTAACTGTTGGCAATATGTTTCACATTATCAGATGTTTCGTACAAGGGAGTTTGAGACGTAAAGCACACATTAGGAATACTACCATTACTTGCTTCCTCAGATTTAAGCTTATCCTTTTTACGATATGCTTGTTTATAAAAATCGAAAAATAGGAAATAAAACATAACGGCGTGTAAACCAATAAACCATATAAAAGCCTTTGGATAATCGCAATCGATAAATAGTAGTTGAAATGCGTGCAACATAACCAAAACAAATTGTACCTGCAAAAATAAGAAAAATATAAATTAATGATTATTTTGCTGTTTTTCTTTTTCATTACCATTTGTAAAGTGGTTAAGTATTTCTTCCACCATAAATATTTTTGCATTTGTGGCCCCATAGCTGCCAGAAGATAATAACTGTACATGATAATGTGAACGAACGCATTTACAAATCCAAAGAATGTGGAATGACCCCAGCTGTAAATTTAACTCCAAACCAAACTGATACAGGCATAATTCCGTGATGAATAACATGTAATGTAGATACATGGCTATTTTTCTTCCTCAATACGAAAAATATCTGAAATTAAATTTTATTTAATACTAGTTTTCCTAAAGGTGCGTATAAATCTAGCGCGACGCGCCCGCGACGCGCACGCGACGCGCCTGCGACTACAACGCGCCTGCCTCGCGCCTGCATCGCGCCTGTGGCGCGCCGCGCCTGCGACTACAACTCAGTATAAATCTAGCGCGACGCGCCCGCGACGCTGCGCGCTACTTGTAACTTTAACTTGTAAAAGATTCAAATACTTTTAATTTAAATATCAAATTTTGAATTAAAATGAAGTCATGTTTTCTAATAGTAATACTATTTTTCATTTTAATAAAATATTATCGAAAGATATGACTTTTTAATCGATTTATTAAACATTCAACCCTATTTCCAGCAAAAACAACATAAGTCCAGAAAGAAAATTTGTTAATTTTTATATGTTACATTTTTTATGGACATTAATATTATGTAGTAACTAATAAGTTAGAACTTTCAAAAAGCAAATTAGCAAAAAAAATATTTTTTTAATCTTGTACGGGGTTAGCGACCCCATTAGTTGCCGCTAAAGCGCGTTGAAACCCACTAGTTGTCGGTATTTCGACGCGCCATCAAAGTAAATGTTTTGTTGTGATACATTTTTTGTACACAATCTTTTATTTTCGCTTAGGTAAGTTGGGGAGAGATGGTAAATAAAACTTTAAATCGCTGTATTTTTTTGGGAAAATTTATTTTAGCAAATGTTAATACAAAAAGGGATTATATGTATATAAACTAACACTAAAATAATATAAACTAAACTTTATTTGTTTTAACAACGTAATATTAAATTTTCAAAAATAGCAGTGATTTACCATCTCACCCATATACTACTGTACTATGTACTATGTACTAGAGACGTGCTAATTTTGAAAAATGCAGAAAGTGCAATTGAAAAAGAAGGCATGAGTTTAAATAATTCTTAAACGTTATTTGGAGTGCCGTGGACTGCACTCAAACGAAGAATAAAAATTAATTGCCTAGAAAAAAACCCTCTGGGTCCATCGTCGCTGTTAGCCAAAGAAAATGAAAAAAAAATTGTTCAGCATATCAAAAAAATGCTGATGATATAAATGCATATCAAAGAAACACTTAAAAAACATCGCAAGATGCGAATGACGGAAATAAGGCCCTAAATTTTAATTACTATCTCACCCATATGTCATTCATCAACTAACCCATAGTGATATGGGTGAGATGGTAAATCACTGCTATTTTGAAAATTTAATATTACGTTGTTAAAACAAATAAAGTTTAGTTTATATTATTTTAGTGTTAGTTTATATACATATAATCCCTTTTTGTATTAACATTTGCTAAAATAAATTTTCCCACAAAAATACAGCGATTAATGTTTTATTTACCATCTGCTTTTTTGCTAATTTGCTTTTTGAAAGTTCTAACTTATTAGTTACTACATAATATTAATGTCCATAAAAATGTAACATATAAAATTAACAAATTTTCTTTCTGGACTTATGTTGTTTTGCTGGAAATAGGGTTGAATGTTTAATAAATCGATTAAAAGTCATATCTTTCGATAATATTTTATTAAAATGAAAAATAGTATTACTATTAGAAAACATGACTTCATTTTAATTCAAAATTTGATATTTAAATTAAAAGTATTTGAATCTTTACAAGTTAAAGTTACAATGTAATGACGCGGGGTTGGCGCCAGTCGCGACCAGGCGGCCATAGTCGCGCCAAGCGCGCCATAGTCGCGCCCCAGGCGCGTCGCGCGCGCGTCGCGCTAGATTTATACGCACCTTAATACTTGAATGATTTGAAAATCGAATGAATGATGTGGAAACTATTTATAAATAAATAAAGGGCATAAACAGAAAATGCTTTGAATTAAGAGAGGGACTTTTTCCAAGAAGGAAATACAGGTGACGCGACAATGAAAAATAACAAAATATAATCAACTTCCTTTTCAAAACACAAGACTGTAAATAGTAACATGTACGACAAAATAATGAAATCATATTTTATTAATACATGTGATAACAGCAAAAACTAACTGTTTGGTTACCAAAAATTTGGTTGAACGAGTTTCATTCTTTTCTTTACTAGATACGAGTATAACATTCAATTCGACTATTTCAGAATTATAGCAACAATGTTTTGGTTTAACTTTATTCATATCTAACTTAATAAAACTTTGAATGAACCATGGAAAAGTTTCAAACCAAATTAAGTTGAAATATTCTTCTTGTTTTTTTAGATATTATAGGATTAAATTTTGCAAGTATAAAATTTAATTTATACTTTAAAATAAAATTTAAAGACGGTTGCAACTTGGCGCTTAAATGCGTCAACTACTACGCCGCGCGCCCCGGTTTGATTCCGGGCGGGGGTAAGAAATTTACTCTGATCGTCTTCCACGCCAACACGTTCGGCAAGCGAGGCGTGTGTAACTGCCAGAACCCTCTCAGGAGAACTAAACCAATCCTTTACAGAGAGGTTTGGGGAAAACTGAAAAAGGTTTATGTTCAGAAGTGGACGAATTTAGGCGGAAGAAGAAGAGAAAATTTAATAAAACAAGGAATGTCACAATTTTTGTGTAGGTTCGTATCAATGAATATTAAATGTGTATGTTTGTGTGTTCCTCTTCTTCTTTCTCTTAACTTAGAACTACGTCCTGTAATATCCAACAGTAACCTCGTCAAAGTTGCGAAGGCACTGCTACTACTGTGAACATATTATTTGCTTTACATCTGAAGTAGCTTGATAGGGTTCAGATGTGCTTGTTATCCTTTTTTATATTGTTAGTGATGACAATTTATTAACATAGGAGGGCGACCGTCTTTACGTGCCTTTCGAAGAACGGAGACGGCATTGCAAAGTGAGCACTACCGGGATTCAACCTGAGAGATGATATATTCCAGTAAGGAATATAACCCTGATCAAAAGTTCTAGATCGACGTGGTGACAGCCGAAAGCGGCTGGCTTACAGCAGCCAGAAGTTTTTAGCCCGACCAAAAACTAGTTTCTGGGCGTCTAGATGATTTGGGTGTTTGTTGGTCGAGATCGTGAAAACGAAAGTACCGACGCGGCGCTGCGGTGGGTGGGATAATTAAATTGTCTTCCCGTTCGTTGCACATACGTTGCATAAGTGTTGGCTTCGTCCATGAGCTGGGCAACAGCTTCGACGTCGACCTGTTAGTCATAATCTGGTAGAATAAAAGTATTTTAACCTCACCAAAGGGTCCACTAACCCTGGTTGCATCGCTGATGCCATACTTATTAATTTATGTACTTTAAATCTGATCTTATAGGGGACACGATTGGCTGTTTTAAGTACAGACTAACTACGTTAAAGGAGCTGCTATTTCCAAGAAATAATGAGGCAACGGGAAAGCATTCTTTTCATTACATTTTGAAAAAAATTGTCTCAGCTTTGGCCACGTCGAAAAATCCTGTTCGCGTTAGATACACTGCTGTGGTCAAAATGTCCAATATCGATCTTGTGGACTATTGGAAAGGCAATGGGAAACCACCCCATAAATTATACTCCCTAGAAAGTTCATCTTGGCTTCGGCCAAGTTTATAATCACCAACATCCGGTAACGGATAGGCACGTGAAGAAAAGAAGAAAGATATAAAGGCATATAAAACGAAACCAGTAATATATAGTAATCATCATTTTACAAATACATTACATAATTTTGAACTTGGCGTTTTATGAATTTAGTTATCATATTACACAACAGCTACCTACCGTGTCAAAAAATTCCGTAAACTTTGATATGTAATACCACCAACATCCTCTCGCAGTCTAAAAATAAGAAGTTTTCAATATTTAATATAACTTTAAAATTTAGAACTTACCATAACAGCTATAGGATCATTTGAATAGTCTATAGGTTGACATCGAAAACTGTATGTGGTAAACCATCCAGCCCGTAAACCCTAAAACAAAGAAAATTATTTTTGATAATCTTGAAAATTACAATAGTAAAAATCATATTTTAGGTTTCTTAATGCGCTACTGTAATGATTGCTTAAATTTATCTCCTAATCCTAAAGCTAAATCCTAAAACTGAGCAGATCAGAGCTGAGGAGGATGGTAGAACTTTTAACAGGGCACTGCTTTCTAAAACGGTACATCAAAATTATGGAGTTAGTTGAAAATTCTATATGTAGGATGTGTAAGGAAGAGGATGAAACTTTATTCCGCATTCTATGCGAATGCCCATAGCGATCAAAAGGCAAAATGATTTCGGTTGTCTCTATCGGGTAACCAAAGAGATTGCATGAACTACATACTCAACACTTTTATTTAGCCCATTATATAGATGACCATTAATATTTCGTTCTATAGGAAACTCGTCATTCCGTAAATTTCAGAAAAAATTCACTAATTATTGTCAAATTCAATTAAAATTTTATTAAACTTGTAATAATTGTTAATTTAATCTTTAAAATATATTTTTATAAGTTATATAATATAAAGAATCTAGAAGGAATGGATGACATGCGTATACCAAGAAATTTTTTTAGATATAAACTTAGAGGCAGAAGAAACGTCGGTCGACCAAAAAAAAGATGGACAGACCAAAATAATAGAGTGGTGTAACAGACTACAAGTCTATCACGTGCAGATGATGATGATATAATATAAAATATTTGTGTATAATATGTATAAATAATAAATAAATGAAAAGTAAAATGTAAAAATAATAAAGTGTACATACATACCTCACTAAATAACCATGTACTAAATATTACTTGAAATAAATTGTACGCAATAAGAATATTTTTAAGATTAAATGGTTTTCTATTTTCCATTAATTTTGGTCCAATTACTTTAACAGAATAAGCATAAAGTAAACATATACAGATAGTTGGAATTGGAGAACTCATTAAAAACCAATCATTGACCCTTGGATCTATAAATAAAATCAATTATTTGTATAAGCTAATAACAATACAAAAATATTATAATAATATTCTAATATAAACAAATTAGGGTGGTGTGGAAAGTAAAAATGTAAAAAATGTTATTTTGGTGAATTTCTGACAATATTATTATAGAGCTACATACTACATATACATATGTATTATTGTATATGTATTATAGAGCAGTTAGGTAAATTAGTCAATCCACAAATATTTATCTAAAATAATATTATAATGGTTCGGTTACTATACAGAACGAAGTTTTATTGTAGTTTAATGTGGCATAATATCTATTATGAAAAAAAATTATGATTTCTGGGTAAAAATTAATTTAATTGAGAAGAAAACATGTGTTTGATAAACAATTTAATTATATTTAATAAAAAAAACTATAATGTTTTTCATATTAATTATTATGCTAGATCAAAGTATATTAAAAACTTGTTCCTTTAATGACTGAACCATTACACCATTTTTACATCTTGCAATGGCCTGTTAATTTGAAGTTTAGATATTAATTGCGGTTAAAGTATAATATTTGAAAAAAATGTTTTGATTGCAAATATTACCGAAAGTACATAATGTAGTTCTATAATAACGTCGACAGAAATTCACCAAATAACATTTTTTTCTATCCTTATTGAGTACCTTATCGTCCAACCTAAAGTAAGAGAGTTCAAGTGGCGCTGGTATATATTATTATACTAATTAATTGATCAATTTTCAATAAAATAACTATGAGATTCCGACCCATGTGTTAATTTTGTAAGTAATAACTTCAATATATTGCAGCTAACAGCTTCTAGCTAATATCTTCTTACTTTATCATATCGAGTAGGGTACAAGCAAGTCTTATAATTTTTGAAAAAAATTGAAATATTAATGGATTTACATGTTTTACGGTTTTATAAGCTCCAAAAAATATCCTAAAAAGTCTAAAAATATTTGTATGTACATACATATGTGTGTGCGTGTGGCCAAAGTATATGTACATACACTCCATCTTTATACAACTAAATTTAGTATTTTGGTAATTTTATTTAAAAAATAATATTTTTTATAAGTATAATATGTAGTCATGTGCATAGGGCTACAATAAATTTTTTTACTTTGTAATGACAATATTGTCAAACACAAAAAAGTCACAGTAATATTTTCATATGAATGTACATCTATGTATGTACATATGTATGTAGGTACCGACATATTATGTACATACATACATACATGATGTTTTAGTTAGTGAAATTATATTCTGTTTTCAAAACTTGTTTGTAAGTTATTAATAAAATTCAGTTTCAATTTTTAAATTAATGGATGGTACACTTTTTGTCTCATTTTTTATAATCAAAAATGCCTGCTTTGTGTTAAAAGTTGTTTTCTGACGTCATCATGTGTCAATATCTATTTTTTTTTAGATTAGTTTAATGATCTCTTAAATAAAATATTTCTTTTAATTTCTTTTTAATATTATCGATGTATTGCATACATAGATGCTATATTTATTTCACAACTAACATTAACCAACGGAAAGAAGTACAATAAATTCGAGTATTTAACTGTATTTACTGAATTTTTAACTCAAAAGACATATAATTATGTACATAGCTTAAATGTTGTATTAAATTGAATACCAATCATCGGTCTTCTTGTTCTGTTGTGAGTAGGGGGACTCAGAGATTTCCAAATAGTAGACCAAGTTGAATCAAACAAACAAATAATGCAAAATCACAGAGGAATTGAAGGAATAATTGACATCGTTTCATTATGAACTTAGATTTTATCTTCCTTTTATAACGTTTTTATCTCTTTGGACACATAGACTTAAAATTTTGCAAGTAGTAGGTGAAACGAACTTCAAACCTTTTTATGAAACTGGTAGAAATTGAAAGGACAAAATAGCGGTTCTAAAATAAAACGGTTTCAATCGTGTGATGTATCAAATATTTACTTAATAATATATAAATTCGAGTTTTAGAGCGTCCTGGGATGTTGTCCGATTCCCTCAAGAGGATACTCGAGTATTTAATATCTTAATCATGCTGCTAGCACCTTTTGAAAAGACTACCATCTTTAAGTGCCTTCCGAAGCACGGAGACAGGCTTACCAAGTGAGCTTCTCTTCGGATTCGAACCGGAGCGCCTCACGTTAGCAGTTGATCGTGCTAACAACCAGGCTAATGACCGCCTCTTTACTTAATAATACATACTTAAAGCTTAATACAGTTATCTACCCATCCATTCACACATTTCACTAAAAAAATTTTTTTTCAAAGAGAAATGCAATATTACACCAAAACGAAACCGAGCATTTCTGTTAGTTAATAATAAATGGGAAATTTATTTTTATTAAAACTAAATTTAATAAAATGTTTAATTAGTTGAATTATAAAAATATTTTCCCTTAAACTCTCTTACATTAATTGCTTGGGATTATAGCGGTCAACGTGTGTAGCTACATAATCAACCTAAACCGGGTGGCCGGCCGTGCACTCGAACATAGGAAATTGCCATAAAAAATTGTTTTTTTTAAATTCCTGGTTCCCATTATAACCGCTTTTAATGAAAAATATCTATATCAATTCATAGATATTTTTTTCCGCGTCTAAAGATATGCAATATTTACTATATTATGCAATACCTCATATTAATAGTTTAATTATTAATGCCAATAAAATAACATATAAGTCACTAGTGAGCTATAAACTTTTAGAGTGAGCTAAAAAGTTTCAAGCTTTAAGTTTTAAAACTTTAAAAGGTTTTTATTGGTTGAAAATTAATCACTAGCATGTTAATAAATTTGTATTAATTTAGATTTTACGAAATTGTCAAATTTAAAAATTGTTAAACATATTTTGAATCGTTTTTAAGAGGTAAAATCCAAGATAAAATCTTGTATGGCACTTGTATGTTAATTACACAAGTCATTTAAGAAAATAGCTATTTCTTTGAAATTATTCCTAAAAATACTAACACCATAAAATTATAATAACGATTTTTAAAATCCTATTTTTAAAAGTTTCCTTTTGTTTAATTACCAATATAATACATTTTTACAATGAAAATGTCTTGGAAAATGTTTTCTCAGAGTAAAGACTGTAATCTGTCCAAGTAACTTTATAGCAATTGTTTTTAAAAATGCAAACGAATATTTTTTAACAAAACTTTATATTTGCATTTTTAGCAAGAATAATTAAAAACAAAAGATTACATAGATATTGTATAGAGGAGAAGGTGCAAATATGGAATATGCTTGTAATATGGAATACATCGGTTTTGACTAAACCAAGTAAGGTCCTCAGTCGAAAATCGGCTAAATTTGTGAACGCTTGCCATCTTTATTGGAGGCGATCCACCCCGTACCGTTTTAGTATGATTTTAGTTTACCACATGTGTACATGTGAATTTCGTACATTGATAATTTTAACACGTAAGTGAATATGCAAGCCTAATTTTTTATTTGCATGTTTTATTCAAATATTTGTTACGATGCCATTCTAAACACATAAAGTTGAGTCCGTGACTGACTGACTGACTCACTCATTCATAATTTACAGGGCATATGTAGGGAGGTCGTGGAGAGTGAAATTTGGTGGGTAGGTGGGAATCGACGGGGATTGAACGGAAAATTGTCGGATTTTAGGTGGGGGCACGGAAGGGTCGAAACAGGGGCGAAAGGGGCCCGAAAAATGTGGAATTCCAACTAGAAGGTCGAAATTTTGTGGGCAGGTTGGGGCGAGGGCCGAGAGCGCGATACCGATTTTACTTTTTAATTTTTTCTCGGGCGCCCCCACAACACTTCCGCTTTCTATTCGTTTTTTCGCTACTTCTTTCACAGTTTTTCGAAGATTTCGATTAAATTTGGGGAGAGGGTGTGGGACGGAAAAATGGAGTTTTTGTCGGAATTAACTTTTTAATTTTGCGCCGTTTTTATTTTAGAGCGCATGCGAAGTTTTTCCTTTGAAACGCAATGGTGGCTTCGTTTGAAGCCCGATCTTCGCGTTTTTGGGCTCGATCGGTTTGCCTCGATTTTAGATTTGCATTTTTGCAAAAAAAATGGTACGTCGCGCATCGGGAAATTCCTCTTTTTGTGCCCTCAAGTTTAATTACTTGCGCGCCGCACTGTTTTGTACGTGGCTGCGCCGTTTCGAGCCCGAATCGAATCGCGTTTGCACGTACGCCGAGAGCACGATCCCGTGCATAATTTTGTGCTCTACAACTTTTTCGATTTAACGCGCCGATTTTGCACAATTGCGATATACATTTTCAAAAACGTCAAACGTCAGATTATATTTTATCGAATTAATTTGACAGTCGATATTAAAATTTCGTTTTGTATGAGAGGAGTGAGACAGAACGAGTTCTTTTAAGGTTTATTGAATATTTTCGATTGTTTTTTTTAATTAAACTTACACTCTTATAAAATTATATTTGAATTAGAAAATAGTGCATATTTTTTGATGACAGAAACTGATGAATTATTTTTTAAACCTTTGAAACCATGTCAAGTCAAAACAACTAAAAGACAAAATGTTTGGAAACTCGACATTTACGATTCTTTTTTTTTGAAATTAAACTTAAAAGATTAAAGAAAAACTGAAAAGAAAATATAATTTAATTAATTATTTTATTTTCTATTTGTTAAAAAAATTGAATATTATTGATGACAGGAATTGTTGAATTTTTTCTCAAGTCTTGACGCCATTTTATATTAGTCAAAGTTCGTAGGCAGACCGGTATTAAAGGAAAGCCGAAGGTACACCCGTGTTATACGAGTATATGTTGAGGACGTGAGGTATGAAAACATATGTACGCAACGTCGAGAACTTGGACAATTGTCACACGTCGAAATTTTGAATCTAACCAATGTTACAAATAAAAAAAGGAAAAGCTAATCACACCTCACATCAACATCGCACAAGTGTTGTCCACTACTACATCAAGTTCTGATTACCATGAAGAAATCCTTTTAAAATGCAACCACCTAATACAACCCAAATAAATATTCATTTCCCAAAAAATATTTATACTTCAAAAAAACAGGGCGAAAAAACAAAAAATGTTTAATTTTCAAAAATTTGGAAAAAAAATATTTTGCTGAACCTAGCCGCAACGAAGCAAAACTTACTTGGAAACAGGCAATAAATTTCTAAAAATGATTTTCTGTTTAGGGTAAGATGTCATGATAAATTTTTAAATTTGTTCCTCCCTTTTTTCGTCGACAGAATCAGGGAGAAACATTATTTTGTTGGTATTTTAAAAATTTAACACAGTCGGGCCAACATTGTAAACAAACCAAAAAGAAATTTATAAAAAATTTTTATTGAAAAATGTTCAGTATTGGTAGGGAAATAAATAAATCCCGCTTGATTCAAAATTAAATAAATTCTATTTTTCACGAAAAAATCGTAAACTTTTGAAACCCTTGAAACTTTTGAAAAAATTCCATACGCGCCTCATACCTTTAACGGTGGATTTACAAAAGAAAACCTATGATACATAAAAAATTCTATTTGGTTAGAGGCATACGCAGCCGTTTTCAAATTAAATATTGGTCGGTGAGTAAAGATAAAAATATTTTTAATTTTTAAAAGTTTTACCAAACAGCTTTTCTTTTTCATTGAAATTTATGAAAATTTTTGTAGCAAATTAAGGAAATAAACAATTGCCAATTAGTTGACTGAATTCCACGAGATGTCACTACGTTGTCGAGAAAATTTTTTGGAGTTTGGAGAGATTAAAAAATATTGCATTATTCAAAAGTTAATCACACGTCACATCAATGTCGTAAAAGTGTTTGCCAATACTACATTACGTTTTGTTACCATGAAGAATTTCTTTTAAAGTAAAACCACCAAATACAAACCAAAAATTCAGTGTTAAAAAAGTAAAACGTCAAGAAAAACCGCGCGGCCGAAGGCCGCGAGCCGACCAGAGGTCGGCGCCTCGCAGAGCTAGCAAGTGAAATCGGCCGAAAGGCCGATTTTACTGCTAGTTTTATATAAACTAAAGTTTAGGATAACGTTGTATTTGTTTAGTTTTTATTATAATAGGCTAGATCTAACCTAAAATATTGATGACATTGGTTGTCGGTAATATGGAATACCAGTATTGTATGTACCAGTACCAGTGCAGGCGCCGAAAAGACGAGTATATTTGCGACTGGTGCAAGTAATATGTTAATCTAGGACCTTATAGTTAGTTTAAGTTTTTAGGAACAATAAGTTATTTATTTATTTCTTAGATATTTAATGTATTCCATATTTGCACCACTTTTTCTTAGGCGGGCATTTTGTAGTTTTTTTCAAACTTTTTTTGTAAAATGTTTTAGTTAATTACACATTTGTTTTTAGATTATGGTGTCTACTTGTATGAAGTAACTTTTACCTAAATTTGGCTTAATTCTATTCGCTAAAAAAATTTTTATATACCAAACAAAATGGTATTCCATATTTGCACCTTCTTCTCTATCTTAATATATGATTAATATATTTTCCATTAATATCCGTTATAATTGGAAGCAAGAAAAAATGTTAATTCTCTATATTCGAGTGTACAACCGTCCACCCGGCATATTAAAAACTTTAAAATATAGTAGGTCTATTAAGTCAAGTTAACTTAAGTCAAAGTTAGGTTAAGATTTCAGTATGATATAACGCGCACGTTATAATTAAAATTTTTAATATACAGTTCGGCTGAATGTGCAAAAATATTTTAAGTTCAATTAAAATTTTTTTAATTTACTGATTAAACTGAACAATTTATTGATGAATTAATTTCACAGGTTAATAACTTAGATAATTTAAAAAATATAATATTATAACCAATTATAAATAAATTCTACTTACCACTATAATTATCCATTAGATCATAATACATATCGATACCAAATCGAAATAATTGTGTCATATTGAAACCTGAAAATTAAAAAAAATGATTAAAAAATATGTTTAAATTTTCAATGAGCTACAAAAGAATTAATAATTATTTAATATTAATTTAGTCAAATGCTGGTGTTTTTACCTTATGACTACTATTAATATGTATATACTGCGGCGTTAGATAAGAGTAAAACTTTTTATTATACGACATTATAGGTTAACCAACTTACAACTTCGTGAAATCCGTATACCAAGTTTAATCGCAAACGAAGAAATAAATATAAGTACAACTTAATCGAATATATTCGGTATTTTTTAAATTGTTGTTATATAAACGCTATTTAAATCTTTCTAAAAGAACCATTCCAAGGTTAGAAACCAATTTTCTTTAAAAATTAGTCGAATGAAAATATGAATATAAGAATTTTTAATAAATCAAGTTAAATTAAAGTAAAAATTATGTCCAAAGATAATCAAATAAATTTATTAAATTTTATCTTAATATTTAGATCTTTATGTATCTAAGTTTAAAATAATTTCCACTTTAATTTAACTTGATATATTAAAAATACTTACGAATACGATTTTTCGAATATGATAATATGAAAATACGGAGGTGAAATTACCAGGGACGAAATTACCAGAGGATCAAATTACCGGGATTAAATTACCGAGGACGAAATTACCGGGATCAAATTACCGGGGGCCAAATTACTGGGGGTTAAATTACCGGCTACAAGGTAATTGCTTGTCGTATTTATATTTTAATGTCTTCCCCACATTTTATCCTATAAAAACCCCACGTTTGTCTTTTCTACGTACCGATTAGTTTTAATATAAATTCCTTTTAAGGCCCGTATTAGACTATCAAAGATCTTTGACAAAGTTCTTTTATAAAAGATCTTTACAGGCCTTACTAATTACCTAGTTTATACTCTTTTGTGCTTTTTTGCCTTGATAATGCATCACTTAATGGCCCGAAACGTCGGACAATATAATTTATTTTAATCAGACTTGTAACCTCAACGATACTTGTTCAATATTTAATTATTATAGTCAACTGTTTTTTTGTTGTTAATTTTTTTAAATAAAATAAGTTTTGTTCATTCAAATGTTTATTTTGAACCATTGTAATCACATCAAATTATAGAATGTATTATATACATATCAATACACTTATACTACATTATAATTACTACTCATTACATAAGGTAGGGCAGTGGCGTAACTACCAGTGGTTCGCGTGTTCCACGGAATAAGAGCCCGGCTGTCAAGTGGTTCAATGATAACAAAAATATTTTAATATGAATTTACATTTTTGTAATTCGTACCACTAAATAACAAACAGAGCAATAAGCTAGAACCGGTACATTTTCTCAAAATAAGTGAAAACATGAATACAACTGCTGCATCGTTCATGCTTCTTTAAAATAGTAGGCATTATTTTGTTTTGCCATATTTTAAATTGAAACTTACAATCGGAAGTTGTAAATAATATGGTATAGTTTAAATATTAGATATATTTCTGAAATTAATTTAAATTCATTAATTCATTTAAATTAATTTAATTTAATTTAAATTAATTTAAATTAAATTAGAGACGGTCATTGGCCTGGGTGTTAGCGCAAGGACTGCTAATGCAAGGCTCCCCGGTTCAAATCCGGGTAGAGCTCACTTTTCAATGACGTCTCCGTGCTTCGGAAGGCACGTAAAGACGGTGCTCCTCCTATGTTAATGAATTGCCAGCATTAACAATAAAAAATAGGGTAACGGGCACAACTGAGGCAAGCCTAGCAAGCTACTTCAGATGTAAAGCAAGTAGTGCTCGACGTACTGAGAGTGGCTTCGAAATATCGCAGATGCTACTGTTAAGTAAAACAGATCAACAAATCTGGGCACATAGGGTTATCCTTAGCCAAAAGTAGAAGAAGAAGAAGAAGAATTTAAATTAAAATTTTTAAAATTAATAGGTTCCGGTTCGGTTTTCCTGTATTTACACTTATTGTTATTAAAATCTAATGACAGCGGTAACTATTGCTGAAATTTCACAAATAATTTCGTTTTATTGCTTATTTAACTTCTTAATTTTGAAAATTTTAATTTAATAATATAAAACTAAGCTATCAGACAAAAATATTGATTTTCTATCGTGAAATTTCATTGTTGATTTCCATATAAAACTGATAAAAATTATAATAATTCATGTCTTCAAAAAATAAATCAGATAATTTTGTTAAAGAATTTAATCAAAAAACTTGTTTTATGAAAATAGTTATAGTCAATTAAAAAATCGAAGGCTCAGATTAAATAAACAAATAAACTTTTCACATTTTAATCTAAAAGATTTTACAATAAGATTTGGAATGAAAAATTATATAACATGGATCAGAAAATTGGGAAAATATTTAGCACACTGTATCGTCTCGTTTAATTTTTCGACGTTTTTAATTTAAAAATAATTAAAAACTTTTTGCCAACACCAAAGGCGAACAATAGTTATTTACGTATAAAATGTACAGTAATCAATTGATTATAGCACCGAGGGAAATTTAAAGCCCGACGCGTTAGAGAAATCTGAATTTTGTGGAGAGATTATTTTGTTTTGATTTGTTTTTATATTTGTATCCAATATTTAGAAGTATGAACTTCCACTATATTAATGCAACAAACATATATCAGACATACATACTCGTATTATCCTATAATAGAATTGAGTATATTAACTTTAATATTATTTATTTTTATAATATTATTTACAGACGAAAAGTGAAGAGCTTGAGAAAAAAGGGTCTAACACCTTTAAATGTAAAAATTGCCTATATTAGAGGTGAGGCTTCAATTAATTAAAATGCAATTATACAGGGATATGAATTTTTGTAAAATTTCTTAATATTTAATTTTTTTATCTTAATTAAGAAATAGTATACATATATATTTCAAGTGTCAATATTCAATATTACTTGGAAAAGCAAATTTAATTTTAGAAATTTTTTAAAAATTGTTTTGTTTAGCATAAAAGGTAATTTATTTTTACCGTAATGTCGTTTAACTAGTTTTTCAATTTTATTAGATCATTAATGATTATGTAAATACATATTTATAAAAATTAACACTTACTTGGAAATACGTCATTTATATCAGGTAAAACCAGCTACACACGACCTGACGCAGTTAAGTTGACAGAGAAAGAAAATTTTAGTTTTGTGATATATCTATTGGCCGATAGCTTATTAAATAATATTGGTCTCTCTCTGCCGATGTCGCCCCGACAGCGTCATATCGTGTGCAGCTGGTTTTACAACTTTGTACTTATAATTTTTCTTTATGAATAATTAAATATTTACTATAAAATTATTAAAACGTTAGTATAATATAAAGTTAATAATATTATATCATGTACATAGTATAATACAGTAGTATATATACGGCGCGGCGTTTGTGCAGGCTAGGCAAGCTAATAATCAAATGGCTGAAAGGCCGAAGAAGTTTTGAACGGGTACGATTGGATACAAAGAGCAAACAATTGGGAAGACTGTACAAATTTGGGGGGGGCTTATATCCGACGATGATTGTTGTACCTGGACGATGGTGATGATGATATAGTAATAAATATATTTACTACTGTAAATTATTGTAAACACCTTCTTAGGTTTTAATTTCTATTATTTTGACTTATTGCCTGTCATAGTCGAGGAATACAAATCGCATGAGGTAGCAAATTGAAGAATTTCAAGATAATGTTATATAAAGAAGTACTTTTCTTAACAAACAGAGATTATAATAATTTATTTCAAACATACATGTGTTTTGACTCTTTTGGCATCTAAACAAGCTGAAACTCTAAAGTACAATAAATATCAAGCAGTGAAAGATTACTCCGAATCTTCAGCTTTCGCTGTCGAGACCCTTGGTCCTTGGAGTAACGATTCACAAGGAATGGTCGCTTGAATTAGGTCGACTTATTGCTGTATCGGGCGATAGAGCCGCTAAAACTTTTTTAATTTAGAGAATCAGTTTGTGTATTCAACGAGGTAATTTCGCTTCAGTGTTAGGGTCGATGCCTACACAAGCTGTTATTGGCCAATGTTTCTATTTTACGGAATAGTTTATGTTATTACTATTAATCTCTGTTACTGTTATTGACGTTATTGTGACTTATTAATAAATAAATGCTGCTAATTTCATATTAAATATTTATTTTCTTGGTTATTATTTTCCGCATAATTAATTAACTTTTTTATTCATAATTCCTTGTAGGTAAGGTAAATTATGTACCTAGTAAATTTTTTAAATATTATATATTGTAATTTAATATATTTACATATATAAAAGAATTACGTTTTATTTTTCAATTTAATTGATTAATTTATAAAATTTCAATTTATAATTACATATTATTATCGTATTGCAAGCTCTTCAATTAAATTCAATAAAATAATAGTATGTTTAATTATAAATTAACTTGACTATTATTAAAAGTGTTCAATTTAAAAAAATTATATATTACATTATATTAAAGGGTGGATATACATATAATATTTTGCATCTTATTAGTGTAATTGTCCAGTTCAAGAAATGGATAATGAATTTCCCTCACTTAATGAAATGGTCTAAAATTACACAATCATATAACTCAATTTTATAAACTCAGTCACTTTATTTATAAAATTTTATAAACGAATAACTCAATCAGGTATATTATAGATATTTCAGAGATGCAACAAAACTTGATCTTGTTTCAATATTATTCAAATAGAGAACAAGGTTGTTTGAAAAAATACGTAAAATATGTTCATAAAGTGACAATAAATGTACGAAAACACCTTTTTTCTGCGTACATTTTTAAAATTTTAAAATAACATTGTTAATTCATGTTTCGTCTTAGTTTTGAGCCGACTAATAATACGCGAATAATGACAATAAAAAACTTTGAAATAAATATAATTTTTGTGTTGAAAAATAATTATATCTCACTAAAAAGCCTTCAATACACCAATTAGGTCAATGTAAAATTGAAATTAATTAATTCAATATTGTAATAATATATTAAACCTGTTTAAAACGCATAATTCGATAAGTGAATACGAAGCCAGTTATTCAGTCTTAATTAATATAATTAATACAAGAACAATTAAAGTGCACACACGAGATGAATGTTTTCAAGCAAACGAATTAAAAGTACATAATATGTAATTTACAGAGGTTGACAGTGAATTTTGTTGAACGCCCAAAATACATATGTATATGTAGTATATTCAGCACAAAGTGTCTTTTTGTTTTATTTAATTAAGGTCAGTAACGCAATCATATTTAATTATACAAAATGACTGCTGGGTAAATTTTTCGAATTACTAAAGTACATGGTGGACCAATTTTGATGATTTTGAAGAATTCTAAACTATAAGAAATAAGGATATATTGATGGCGTATCCTCGACCTCTTTTTGAGATAAATTCAATGGGGAAAGCCCAAATTCGCTCTACTACTTTTGTTTTCGAACTATAGGAAACTGTTCAAAATTTTCTACTTTTTGATCAATGTCAATTGTTTTTGAAGTTATCGAAAAATATTAGTACGTTGTTCAGGCACTTTATTAAGGATAATAAAATGGGCTAAAAGAATTTTACATATTTTCGTTTTGAGAGTTGTAATATAAAGTGTTTTTCTTTTTTTTTATAGAAACCATGGTTAAATATAATTATGGTTCCCCATTAAAACGTTCAAAATTGGCCCAACCTAGACGCATTTAAAAAAATCCGAAAATATATTTTGAAAACTCGGTCTAACAGAAAACGACTTTAAAAATACACAAAAATGCTGCCAGCAGTAACCATTGCTTAAAGCTCACGAATAATTTTGTTTTATTGTTTATTTAAATATGTTAATTTAAAAAATATTTAATTTAATAAAAATACTACAGGAATAATGCAGTAAAAATTTGTAGGGGCGCTTCTTACGCGAAGGAAGATTCACACAGGGAAACGTTAAAAAATTAAGACGAATGTCAACTTGCAAATTTTATTATGCATATTATGCAAAATGCTTTCTCAAAACTCAAAAGCGAACTTGAATTTTTATATTTAACTTTTAAAAAACCTGCTGATTTACAATAAAATCTGAAAAATCACAATTTTTATTTCGTTAATATTCGATTTGTAAAATGACAATTGCAAATTAAATTTCAATAGTAAAAACTTGCATATATTTTAAGCTATCACGTTGCAAGGTCATATTTTTGGTGCAAATTTTTACTGTATTCTTATGGACTATAAATCTTTAAAACTATAAATTACGTATTTTCAAAATGATTTCTACCATCATTTCTACGTGGGTTCGGCTTTTACCATGACCCGTAAATCTTGCAGACCTTTATAGTAATTATTTTTATTTTATCAATGCAAAAGTACATAAACTCAAACAAATTGCGCTAATGTATCTAACATACAAACCAGAGGTAATACAACATGAAAAGTAGAAATAATGGTTGTAAAGGTCGTATTATCGTTTAGCACTATAATATTAATCAAATTTACCTTATTTGATCATCTTTGAGTATTGATCAGTGCTATTATTAACATCAATCAAATTTCACTATTTAGAAATACATCTCCATGTGATCTACTGGTATGCCTATATTTTATTCGAGTAACTAATAAAAATTAGCAGAAATTTGTTTTCTACTATAAAACCATCTTCGGTTATTAGTGACTTATTTAAATAATAGGTTTTTCAATAGTGCCATAACTTTTTATTTAATTAATTTTTAAAGTTTGGCGAGCAGTGTCCACTACTGTGCACACTCTTCAAAACTAATTACCACATGTACTCAACACACGAGCTTAAAGGATAATACTTTTATTTTACCGTACATTTTTAAAATTTGCCAACAAATTCGCGTGCAGGTTTGTTCGTTTGTCTACACCAACTTACATTAGCAAATGTTGATTGGTGTAATGTGCATCGACGGTTAATAAACGAACGCATTTTAGTGTAAATGTTAAAAATATTGTTTATTAGATAAAAATATAATGCAACGCATCTACTTATAAGCTAATAATTGTTTACAGTAGTTTGAAAATTTCTAGCACAGTATTTTTTATTAAAATATGGGCTATTACCAAGTTATCATCATTTAATACATTATTTAAAAAAATGTTGATGATAACATCGTCAATATCTGTTTTTTTTCATTTTATTTCAAAATTCTACAATTGACAATTATTTTATAGGTTATGTATATCTGCACTATAAGCCAGTGTAACTTGCTCGGAGTAGTTTAGAGTAGACAAACAAACCAATCTGTAGTTTCAGTCTTTCGAAGAAAAATCTAGTTGAGTTTGTGAGCGAAAAAGCTAAGTACAAAATTTTAAACGCATTTTTAAAATTTGTTATTAAAATACTCATTAAATATGCTAGATAAAAATTAACAGCAAGTATGTTTTTTCCATTGTTATAAATTTACAATAAATTATTTTATAGTTTATTATACAAAACTATGAACCAATGAAATTCTTTTGTCAAACAACCTCCTTAGTTCAGTCTAAAATAATCTAGATAAATTTACGAACAAAGCTACTTTTTACTAGTTTGCTTATTTTTCTATTGAAATCTTTAAAAATTACACAATTTCACTTATAAATTTATATAATCTATTGTTTATATACAAATTTCAAACAATGACAATTTTTGTTACAAATGGCCCTCTTTACAGTAATTCCGATTTAAAGCAAGAACTGTTTTTAGTGCTTATTACTGTACGAAAATACTATTTATATAAATGCAGAAATTTCACTTTAATTGTTTATAAATTATTGTTGGAAAAGATTAAAATATATTTGATAATTCACATCATCATTACAGTATCATTGAAACATGAACTGTTTTGAACTGCTGCTCTTACGAAAATACTATTTGTCAAGCTCCATTCTCTTTTTGGGCTCATCTATTTAATCTGAAATGTCATAGACTATATTTAAACATTTCATATTGGTATACGCCGTTTTACCATGCTCGTTCTAATGTTGCCTCCAAAATCTTCTATATCACAATTCGATCGTTTAAGCTGAATATATTTAGTTCTGTGAATAGCGGTGTATTATATTATAATATATCATTCAAATTCAAATGTCATCAATGGCAACTCAATATCAGATACAGTCTTAAGTCAATATATTTAGTTCCATTCAATTGGTCATTATATTGATAATATATTTAATTCAATGTACGTTATCAATTATTCTAATTATTTAGCAACTCAAATACATCAAATTAAATTGATCAATAAATTGAATAATTTAATTCAATTCAGTAATAATATTATAATTATTGTATAATACAGATGTTGAAATGATACTCAATTCAGATAAAAAATTCGTAAAAATAAATTTTGATATATAAGGTTTGAATGACTAATCACATATTCATGTTAATTCTTTGCTTATAATTATTCAAAGGACTGGTCAGTAAGACCTAGATATTTCAAATACTTAAGTTGCTTAGTAATAGTTGTCCTCAAAGACACTGTGAAGCGACCGAGAAAGAATCTTACTATAAATTAAAATATGCGTAAGAAGCAAAAGCTATATCGAAGCACAACAAACTTGATAGGAAGGCTGGCTGGATGATACATTTCATACAACAATTGTTTGCTTAGAAGTTGAACTTGATACTATATTATAAAAATATATCAGGAAGCAGTGACGCAAGAGATAAAATGCTGCCTATAGGTGAATATTTCCTAGATGTTCAATGAAGCAATTTATTCTTTTTTTCCCTAAATATAGGTTGGTTTGATACATTCAAAAGAAAAGGTTAGTAGTTTACCGTTGTTTTGCCTAAATTTTTCTTTGTCTGAATTTCCTCTGACACAATTTTGGGTTTTAGAGCCCTGACTTTCAATACAACTCCCATTGTTATACAAGTTAGCGTAATGAATAGATTTACGATAAATAAATATTTAAATAAAATACAATTCAAACTCGTTTACGCTTTTAATCGGTCTTTATTAAAACCAATTTTATTTCTTATATCGACCAGGATCGCAATAAGGGGGTGACGTCCTGTACTACTCACCAGGACCGGCATTGATGTCGTTACCTCTAAAATACAAAATATTCATAACAGCAAATGTAAAATTACTAAATAGTAGTTAGTTTCAAATCTTGGGCTATGTTAAACTTTAATGATAATTTTCAATTAAAAAATTTGACTACTGATTGTTACTGTCAGTATTCAAATTATCCATATTGCACAGTAATTAAAGCGTAATAGTAAGAATATATTATAATAAGAAGTTAATTTGATATTTTAGCATTATAAATTTATTCCAATGCAATTATTATCAAGATAGAAATCTTTACTGCTAATAATATTACATTTTTCTACTAGTTAATTTTTGAATAGCTGTTAATTTTTTAATTTAATTATTGGTCTTGGTTTAACCATCAAGTTGAAAAGAAAATATAGTTGAGGTGATAGGCCAATAATAATCTAACAAGTAGATATCTTTTTCACAACACATTACCAACGCAACATTCAAAGAATTACAACTTACTGGATGACCTAGGTTTCGATCTTATCCACAAAGTGGAATTGAACTCCTTAGACCCAGATTGATAAAGAAAATTCAAAATCTACTTACCACCTTTGCAACAGATTTCGAAGTTTGAATGACCCTGACCTTAAAAATGTCACTTGGTAAGTGTGTGTGCGAGAAAGTTTAAAACGTTCTGTAATGGGAATGACCCTAACCTTTCCTAATCTCAAGCTTTGGAGTCGGTTGCAAAAGGTGGTAAGATTTTTTTTTGGTTAACTTAAAATTATGAAGAGTCAATCAAGTTGCTGATTAATCGAGTTGTACATCAATCGAGTGCCACTTTATTCACTCATTAAGAGAGCATGGCGGCCCATAGGCGCCTGAGATGCTAGTTTATTATAAATTATCAAATTTTATAGCACACCACTGATCATAATTAATTAATTAATTATTATAAGTGCTTGGGAATTGGTACTTTTTTGCCAATAACCTTGCCGTATTAGGAGTGTTTGTTTATTTAATAAACAGTACTTTCTTCTTAGTAAACAAGCAGGTACATGAAAACAGGTATGTAGATTTAAAACGTACTATTGTCATTAATATAATAATCTAATATGTATAAGGATGATCTTGAAAAATAAATTTTGAGTCATGATCGTGTTTCTTGTTGTTATGATGGTAATTATTGTAGATTCATATAAAAATGTATTGACCGCGAGATATTTTTATAAAATTCTCTACCCAGATAATATTTGACCGGCATTGTTTAAAACCAGAATTTCCTAAATGTTTACAAGTTATAATTATTAAAATTCCAACGTTTTTCTCTTTTTGTTTAGGTCTAGGTATTTGAATAATAAAATTGCCACAGCAAATCTAAAAATAAACGTGCACTTTTATAAATAGTATATTGTTTTATAAGGAGCGAACATAGAAATTTTTGTACATTTTTGTTAGAGTTGACGGACGAGTAAAGAAAACGAATTTTCGAAATTTGCATATTTATAGTGACGAAACCGTTAATAATTTTAAATTTATATTTTACTTGGAACGTTTTCTTAATTGAATATTATATTTGCCCGAAGAGCCGAAATAAAAGCAAAGCATACAATTATCGTGTTATATTCAAACAATTTTATGTGCCAATATTTGTTAAAAACGTAATTAGAATTTTGAAATCATAATTGAAAAATATTATGTATGTTAAAGGTGTTAAATATTAAAATCATTTTGAAGGTATGGACCACCTAAGTATCAATATACTATTTTAGTATTATTAAAGGTAATTTGCAAACGATTCATGATGTCTTCTATGGTGTAGAAAAATAATGATATACTTGATAGCACACGTTCATTTGCACTTTTATAAACAACGTATATATGATATATAGGAATTACTTTTACGCATTCTACGATGTTAACTTCACTTTCTTGTCCTTCATGAGAAGTTTCTTTATTAGCAAATTAAAGTATGACTTTAAAATAACCATGCAGTTATTTCCTATTGCAGTTGCATATTTTTCCGGTGCTACTTTAAAATTAACTATAATGATAAATATGGTTTAATGATTTTAAAATATAACAATTATTAATTTATGAAACTAATATTAAATTAAAATTTAATGATTTTGTGTTACGAAATTAATGTAGAATTAATTTCGTTTTATCTTTCATTGTTTTAAATTAATTTTTTGAATTGTAATTAATTATTGTTTCAATTTTGGGCAGAATCCGCGACAATTAAAATAACAATAATTTATAGGAAGTTGATAAACTTGAAAATGTACTTGCTGAGATATATTAAGATTCTTCTTCACCCACATATCAAAGTGTCGTCATTATGACGTCGATATTTGGCGATAATAGTGGCCGATATCCATAACCTATATGTCCTAACGTCATATCTATACTATGTCATGTCCTAACCTATGTCGCCGACAACACCTGGCAGTTGATCCTATTTAATGCCATAATTGCAATTAAGTGCATTTGAGGACTTCTTTTCGTATTTTTAATTTAATACAAAGTAAACAAATCGTCTAGTTGTCATAATTGTTTTATGATTATAAATACTTACAAAAAAAATAAATATTACTGTAATTATGCATTTTTAAAATAAAAACCATTTAATCGCTAAGGAAATTAGTTGATATATCGTGTACCTACTGACATGTAAATACATACGTGTGCACATATGAGTAGTGTAATTATTTGTATAATTATAATGAGTTCAACAATGTAAGATGGCACATTATCTACTAAAGTCTGTTTAGACGCTCAGATAATCGTCATGCTCTAGAAAGTAAATTTTTGAGTTTTCTTGATTTGTGGTAACCTCAGATTCCTCTTTATACGCAACGATTAACTTTGCAGAATACGTTTATAATAACGATTATCGGTGCGGTTAAGGGTCTAATTAGGGCATTAAAAAAATAAAATTTGCGGTCCGTTCACACATTTTTGAAAAAAAACGGCGTTAAAGTTAATTTGGAATGCAATTTTATCATTGGCTTTTTTTAACTATAACCTTGCCCCCCAAAATTGAAATAGGTTGTGGCGACAGTAAAGATGCTATAATCTCGCTTTTTACAACAAATTATAAAAGATGACGGTCTAATTAAATAATAAAGAAATTAAATTTGCGATCGGACAACAAATTTCGGAAAAAAATCACTTTTTGTCTGAATCCAGTTCTTGATGTAGTTGCGCTGTCAAAACCCACTTTCCGCACACTGCGCAACCTCCGGGTCGCTCCAGGCGCTACAAGCGGTTTTAACACGCACTTTACTTACTAAAAACATCACCCAAGTACCCACCTCGAAAAGTATGGAAGTTGACGCGACGCCACCACTAGTCACTGTCAACCCAGGCACAGCACACATACCGTCTACAGAATGTTTACCATATTTGGCATTTTATTTCTACAAAATACACTTACATGTATTTTTATGGGAAAATTGCAATTTTTAAAATTAAATTGTGGCCTTATTACAACTCCGACAAGATTGATCCTCACCTTAAAGAGCTTGTATTTTTGTGTTCTTTGGTTTAGTAAAGCCATTTTTATAGAAAAAAGTGTATTTTCGATTCCGGGAATCTTAACTCTACCCTTGGAAGACATATGGGGAACGGGTAATAAACCTGAACTCTGATTTAAAGCATTTTTAAAGTGGATTATGGAAGTTGAGGGTCTAATTTTAACGTACAAAAAATAAAATTTGCGGTCGGTTCGCATAATTTTGGAAAAAAACGGCTTTAAAAATTTATTTACGAGGGCTATCTTTTATGTCTGTACAAACTAACACTAGGTGGCAATATTGAGATATGGCATTACTAGTATATTCGTAATTTTTTTTTATTTTTTATTGTCTAAACAGTTGCAGTTTAGAAATTGATTGAGTAGTTTATGTACAGTGAGCATTCAAAAAAAAGTTTTCTAAAAAAAATTAAAATTTTCGTGAAGGTTTTCGTTGGATGATTTTTTACGATTTTAGTAAAGGCCTGACACAACAAAAATGCCTTGAATCACTTCGTTCAGCTTTTGGTTATGAAGTACCATCAGAAAAGACCATTTACAATTGGTTTGCAGTCTGTGATGAATTTTGTGAAGGTCGACCAAAATCAGTTGTTACTCCAAGAAACATCGATGCTGTAAGTAATATGTTCAAAGAAGATCGACATGTGACTTACAGTAAAATAGTGGCATCCTTAGCCATATAGAAGACTGCAATACATTTTATTTCGCATGAACGTTTAGAGGTAAAAAAGATCTGTTCCCGATGGATTTCACATAGTTTGATAGTAACTTAAAAAAAAGGTCGTGTAAATTGGCGTAAGGAAACGATCAAAAAATTTAACCGAGAAACTGCAAAATCCGTATACAACATCGTCACAAGTGTGAGTTTTTTGATATTTTTAATATATCAAAAGACCAAAAAGATTGTAAACTCCGCTCCGAGTTAAATATAATGTAGCGTATATTTGAGAGTGAATTCGAGATTTGACGTGGTTGCGTTTATCAAAACCGACTTTCCGCAGTCTTCGCTAGGCTTCTGCTGCTTCAAGCCGTTTGACAAGCGTTTTACTAATTAAAATTATCCCCCTAGGACGGTCCGACTCGGAAAAGTGTGGATGTTGACCGGACAGATATCAGGGAGCGACTGGTAGCTTCCCACCGCTTGTGACTGTTGACCCACCTACAGCGCACGGACTGGTGATAGAATATGTACTGTAATGACGTATTATTCTGACGTATAATACACTTACACGTGTTTTTATAGAAAATCGTAATTTTCAAGTTTGAACTGTGGTCTTGTTGGAAGTCCGACTAAATTCATCCGCATCTTAAATAATTCGTATTTTGTGCTCTTTTGTTTCTTATTTTGGTAAAGCGATTTTTATAAGAAAACGTGTACTTTTGAATTTTGACCCGATATATTTATGTGATATCCTAGAAAAATCCTATAATAACTCTAGAATGTTTCTTGGATATCAATATGGTACATCTTCGAGTCCTCAGTATCGATGTCTTCAGGACAGCTGTGCCAGTGTTTTAAAGATATCATGAAGACTTATTGAGTAAAGAGAAATCTGAAATATGGGATATCCCTGCTATCCTAGCTGTCATCAGGAAATCAAGACTAAAATGGGCCGACAAATGTTCTGAGGTCTTATATGTAATTAGCTCGACATCAGCTTTATTAATAATTGAAAATAATAGTTATTTAAGCTACTAGGAATGTAAGGACCTTATTAACATTCAAGGAAGGTTAATATAATCCGAGGCGGAAGCCGAGGATTATATTACCTTCCGAGAGTGTTAATAGTCCTTACATGCCGTGTAGCTTATTATATTTTTCCCGCTACTGCAATGTACCAGTTTAATGTAATTATTTTAAAAACAATTTTGACATTTGATTGTCATAACTCGAATTCGAATTTTCATTTCGTTACTTTTATTTTCTAAGTTTGCTTTGTAATACAATTTGTGTGGGACTGATTTTCTGGAAAACGAGCATGTAATTATAAAAAATTCCTTGTTTTTAAATTGTACATTTCATTTTCACAAATAAATACTCTAAAATATTAATTTATCATTATTTTATTATTTTCCTAGGAGTGTAAGTGACTATTAAGTTCCGTCGTCAAGGAAAATTATATAAACAAATGTTATGATCAGCTTACGTCTATTGTAACTATGGACATAAGGCATACTTACGTCAACAGTAGCGGAAAAAATTTTATTTTGATATCATAAGATGTGCAATAATATCAAAACATTTTCCATAATTGAATAGGCAAACAGAAAAATCATCGTTTACGTGAAATAATACAAGTAATAAAAATTGATTTTAAATTGAAACGCAACAGTTGAGGTTGGATTACATAATAAATATTGTTCATAAAATACTAATGATTATCAATTTTAAACATTTTATAGACAGAAAAATCATAATATATGTAGATGATGCTAAATTGCATACAATTTTTATTCCGTTTACCATATTTTATATTCTTCAACCGGTTTTCAGTATTTAAATTTGTCTCTGCAGTCTTTTTTTAAATAATTTCTCCGATTCTGTTTCATTTCACTTTTATAATTAATATTACTTCATTATCGCAATTGTTAGGATATTTCAATTCATTTGGGTCATTGATTGCATTAAAAGTTTTGATTTTTATTAAAAAAAAATTCTGTTTTTACTTTTTTTAATTTTCATATTTTCAATGATCTTTTATATTATTTAATCCCTTGATTGGTAATATTTATATCATATTGTGATGTACTTGGTGAACATGAAAGTTGTTTTGTGGTAACAACTAGATATGTAAATATCTACGTAAACCGTTTTTTAAATATAATATAATTATATTGGTGACGATCTCCAAAATTACACGTCATTCGATAAATTAAAATTTGGAATCAAGTGTTGTTAATGACTTATTACAACATTAACCAGTATTTTAATTTATTTCAACAGAGTATTAATATTAATATACTGTCATTATCTCACAAATACAATAGTTTCCTAACTAAATATTTTTAATAATTATTTATTATAAGCATTTCAATGTCTTTTAGTGGTTTACTGAAAGAAATTCCAGTAGAGCGGGTTTCTGCGATATATTAAATAAACTAAAAGAATGATCGTTTTTATTTCGACCTGTTCCATATTATTATTTTTGTTATTTAAATTAAAATACTACATTTTGTTATTATAAAAATCGTGGAGAAAACAAAATTATTTTAGTTACTACATGTTAAATATTAATAAGTAGAATTGTAAATAATTCAATTGCTGAGAATTTCAACAAAATAGTTGCTATATATTTCCATAATATTAATCGTGCGATAAATTATAAAAACAAATTTTTTAACTGTTTTTGTAATTTTGTAACACTCGGTAACAAATTTTCACATTTTCATGTTGCAACCATGTAGCCCTGTATATTTCTAGTGTATAAATAGGTAGCATGTAATTTATTGATAAATAACGATATTGGTTTATTATATTTGCGTTTGCAATAAAAGCTGAACTCCGCTGCTTAAAACTTGGTCATGGTCATGGTTTAATTATTCTTTCTCACTAAAGACTAAAGTAAGATTATACAATATTGAAAAATTTGTAGTGATTGAAATGAATACATAAATAAAGTCTAAAATTTATTTATGTAATAATTTAATTTAAATCAATATTTAAAGCATCTAAAGAGGTATTTATTTACATTATTTGTTAAAAGGGAAATCGACATATTCAATAATGTTTGTACTTTTCATTTACCAACACGCCCAACTGTAATTTACTTTTAACTGTTTATTATGTAAGAAATTATCTGGTTCGAAATAAAATACTTAATTAATTTCAAGTTCATAAATTTAATAAGAATAGTTGATATTGTTTATGACATGATTCGCGATTATTATAAAAATTAATGTCCTATGATTAAATGTTTCAAACTTTAATATTATATTATTTTAAAATTAAATATAATATTTTAATTATTGGTAGGCTCATTTTGCCAGGCCCCATTTTAAATTTTGAATTTAAATTGGTCTAAATACTTTGCATTTCGTTCTCTTTTGATTTCAGATATTAAGAAACTTTTGGAGAGGGGATACGAATTTCGAATACAAAATAATCTAAATCGTTTGTATCTGCTTTGAAATTATCCTTTATATCTCTTTTATTTGTGATGTATTGATAAAAAAAATCTGCCAGTGACGCGCAAGATGGCTTAACAAGAACCTTAATTTGAGACCAATAAAAAGATATTCAAATCTTTTAACAATGAGCTCGGATATTAGTAGGTACTAAATATATATTCTATATTAAAACGTAAAAAAATAAAATTTTAAAACAAGAAACGAACAAAGTGAACACTATTTTGTATCCAAAGCTTAAATTTGTGAGGGAGCATAATTCACCTGGATATTACCGAAAATGGCCTTAGGGACTACCTGACAAATTAGAAGAAATTCTTACAAACAACAAAACTAACGTCAGAAAATTATCGAAATTCTTAAAATCATCTGGCTTACTAAGAAAAATTTAAACATATTATTTCCTAATATTATAAATTTATTATTCAATTTGTTATTGTTACTTATTCCTGTTCTTTAGTGCTAATAACTGCTATGTTGAAGCACACATTTTGTATATATTCTAAATTGTATCTAAATAAAAAAAAAAAATTTTAAATAACTAACATAACGTGATTGGTTACATTATATTAACACAATGTGCAAATTTAAATGGTAAAATACTGTGTACAGGGTGTCTAAAAACTGACCCATCTATTTTCAAGTAAACCAACTTTCATCGTATAAAATAAAAAAAGAAACGCACGATTACAAAGTACAAGGTCGGATTTATAAAATTTACCAGTGTTGTGATCATTTCATTAACATACATCGCCTTAACAATTTTATGGAATTTATAAAAAAAAAGGATTGCAAAATAGGTACATGAACTTAAGAAAATGTTGGCAATCATGGTCATCTGATGAAGGGGGTCGCACTTAATTTGACCTCATTTTATCTACATCTATACCTACGTTTACTAAAATCTACATAAAATGATGAGGTACCTAAAAAGTTTGAAGTAAAAAGAAAATGGAAAATATAATGTGACGATCGTCATTAGTTGCAATGCGGTCACTGTCAGTCAGTGGAGTCCCGTCCTGTATTTTTAATTTAAATGTAAAGTAATATATATTTCTCATAAAATGGAAACCTGTTATAAATTATTTTCCAGCAAGTTCTATAGTAACATACATTCATTTATTGTGAATTTAAAGAGATTAATGCGTATAAGTAATTCCAAGGAAACTAATGCATTGCATTTTTTACATTATACGAGTGTTCGATAAAAATTTTCCATATGCACAAAGTAAAACACCCTAATATATTAAATAATCGATGAAAATTTTATTATATATTTCTTTAATGAATAAATGAAAACACCTACAATTTTGAAATTGTTTGGGTGTTTTGAGTCACTACAAGAAATTTTGTGAAATTCTCGTCGACCTTAATCCCAATATCCTATCTTGTATAACTTGAACTGTTTTAACAAAAAAAATTATTTAATTTTATTCAAATAATTTTTATTGTAAGTATCAAAAATTAGTTTTAAAAAATTGGGTTGCTATAAACAAATAATTTTTCTAAATGCATGCCTAGATATGTTTATTTATAAAGAAATGGTGATAGATCAATTTATTGGAGAAAAAAATCTTGTTTCTGAGTATTACTTAATCATAGAATTCGTTATGAACTTTGAATACTATAAATTTATTGATGAATATTTCAGCATATTAATTTTTTGTACAAGAGTATTTACGTATGTTAGTTTAAAAAACTATTTCATATTATTGGAGTGGTTAGGCGTAATAGTGATTTATGCTATATAATTGCTTATTGAGTGAAGGAGACCTACAATACTCAAGGTGAAAATATCCTGTTGTTATTATGTGATAAAGCCTAAAGATTCTTACGCAAAATATAAACTGGGTATTTGTATTTTTTATATACTTATCAAAATATGAACAACATAAAATTTACAAAACTTAATATTTTATAATATATTTTGCCATTAATTTTACGTATTGTATTATTTTTGTGAAGCTCATTTTCAAGTTAAAATAATTATTTAAATTCCAATTAATTTAATGCAAAATACGCACTCTTGAAATTTAACATCATCATCATCATCATCCGCACGTGATAGACTTGTAGTCTGTTTGTTTCTGTTTGTTATTTAACAAACAGAACGATTTCATTGGTACGATTTTCAGAGGTGCATAGTCATTAATTCAAATTAGTGCTAAATACGGTTTATTCAGTATCGAACTATTTTAATTGGTTTAATTGGTAAAATTCCTACAAAGAAATATTAGACTGAAACGTATTTTAATTTCTTGTAATTTACTTGAGTATTTATTTTACTCCATACTATTGAAATTGGCCCAGCTATAGCTGTTTATTATTAAGGAAGTGTTTTATTATAATTTTGATTTATGATAATTTAATTACTTTAATTGCATTAATGTAGAATTCTACATTAAAAATTCATATTTGATTCAAATTTTTTTAAATTATAAGGTTAAATGAACAATAAAACAAAACATTATTTGTGAGCTTTCAGCAATGGTTACTGCTGTCATCAGACGTTTTAATTTAAAAAAATTGAATCAAATATTAATTTCAAAGGTTAATAATATATATAATTTCATTAAAAATTCATGTATCATTTTTTGTAGCTTTTGAGGAGATAAATTAAGTGACATAATATGTATTTTTTTATTAATTAATAATTATACACAAATATAACTATCAGGTAAAATGGAAAAATTCGTTCATAACAGCTAGTGTATGCATCGACCCTAACACTGAAGCGGAATTACTTTGTTGAATATACAAGCTGATTCTCTGGATTAAAAAATTTTGCTCGTGTATTTCCAGATAAATCAATCACGACAGTGGAAGCAAAAAAATCGTAGCGATGATGCTTTGGAGTTTCAGTTTTCGT
Organism: Lycocerus yunnanus; assembly: GCA_036346125.1. Lineage (NCBI taxonomy): Eukaryota > Metazoa > Arthropoda > Insecta > Coleoptera > Cantharidae > Lycocerus > Lycocerus yunnanus. The sequence goes on along the minus strand of JARFIX010000295.1, from coordinate 66,997 downwards.
AGCTACCAAACTGTAATTTTTGCACGAAATACCCAAGTGATTTGAAGGTAGAGTCCCATCCCCCCATGTACCCATGCTAATATGTACCCTGGAATTGTATTCCTAATTAAATACAATCACAAACACAATTTAAATTTTTATTTACATTAATTTTAAGAAATAATGCAATGACGAACATTACTAATCCAACATAATATGGTGACCAAATGGGGAATATATGAAATTGCAAGGTTTTTGTATAAAAATGATACGCAAGCTAAGAGAGAATACAAGTGTGTTTTTAATAAGAATCCAAACTTTGAAAAATAAGTTGAGCTATACAAGAACCAAATAATGTATGTCGAAATGAGAAATGACACAAAGCGCAGAAAATACATATAAGGCAATACTATGGAGATGTGGGGTATCTCAAAAAAATATAGCCAAAAACAACAAACTATAGTTTATTTGAAATAAGAATGCAGTAAAAATTGGTATTAAAAATATGACCTTACAACGTTCTTAGTTAAAGTTTATACAAGTTTACACTGATAAAATTTCTTTTGCAATTGTCATTTCACATATTGAATATTAACGAAATAAAAATTCGACTTAATTTTTGACTTTTCCCTGTATGAATTTACCTTTGCATCGCGTTGGAAGCAACCTCACAATTTTTTACTGCATTCTTGTTTCAAATGGACTATAAAAAGGCTTAATATAGATTTGTCATTTAAACAGTATGAAGGAAGAAAGACGATCGAGAAGTATAGGAATGGACTTCTGCTGAAATACAAAAAAGAGGAAAACTTCTAAAAATCGTCACAGAGTAAAATTACCGGGAGCGAAATTGTCAAGGGTTAAAGTACCAGGGACCAAATTACTGGGATTAAATCACCTAGTGCCATATTTACCACGTGACATTTCTAAGGTTAGGGTCATTCAAGCTTCGGAGTCGGTTGCAAAAAGTAGTAAGTAGATTTTACATTTTCTTTATTAATCTGGGTCTAAGGGAGATCAATTCCACGTTGTGGATAAAAACAAAACCTAGGTAATCCAGTAAATTGTAGAAATTATAATTTTTGTTTGCTATTTTTTTTCATTCAATGATGTTGCTGAATGCGACCCTGCTTTTTTGAATATTTGCGTTGGTAATGCATTGTGAAAAAGGTATCTACTTGTTAGATTTACACTGGCCTATCACCTCATTTATATTTTCTTTTCAATTTATAATTCAGGTTGTTTTTGCATTTCTAAAAAAAATTATTATAAAAAAATTTTTTTTTCTTAAATTAATTTTTTTAATTTCTCCAAATTCAAATTTTGGAGATGCTATTTAAAAGTCTGTTGTTTTATTAGAAGCAAAGATTTCTACTGTGTTTGACGAGTTTAACTCGCGCTCTTTCAGTGACACCACATCAGGAACCCCCCTCTTTATTAATCAAATTTTTTTTTATTGCGTTGTATTCAATTAAATTGCATTGTAACTCCTATTACTTTTGGATTAAAAATGTTGCAAACATTTTTTTGAACTTTTTATTTTTAAATCCTTTTTTAAAAATTGAAAATTTTGTTGTTCTATTCAATTTGTATTTTGTTGCATCATAAAACTTTATTTTAAATTTAATATTATCCGCGTAAATACATTTTTACAATTTTTTTACAATGAAAATCATAATGCATCATCTACACTTATAATATGATGTAAATAATCAAAAATGTTTATTTTGTTTTTCTTGATGAACTGAAAACAAACGATGTTAATATAGCTTGCTGGAACGTTTTTGTTAGAGTTAATAAATAGTTAAAAAATAATCAATTTAAAATTATATCAGAATGTATTTATAAGTCACTAAACGAAAAATCTTTACCGCAATTGGATGCGGCATAATTTTTATTAGAAAATTTTTTTATAAATAATTAATTTAATTAAAAATAAAACAATGGTTTATATATTTATTTATATGTCCTTCCAAAATAAAATAAAATTTTTTCCAAAAAAATTATAGCTACTATGTACTATATGTAAATTATTGCAACATAATAAAAATTATGCCTTCATAATAAAATTTAATTACATATAATATTATAATTAAAATTATCAAATTATTAATGTGTTGAATTATCTTATTTATGTGGTACAAAAACCTAAAAATTCAAAACCTCAAAATTTTAATGTTATGTAATTAAATTTATAATGTTAATGTTAATTCAAAAATGTTAATAATCAAAATTACAATAGACACAATTAATTATAATTATCGTACTATCCTTAGCGCATCCTTATTGGATTTTGAGGTTTTCTACTTAAAAAAACGGTTGCGGCCTGCAGACAATATGCCCGTGAGAAGTTTTACGTCAATCTTAAAATTAGCGCACTCCTCTATTTTAAATTACCTAACAGATATTGATCGTGCACGTATTCTGGCTGTAAGGAATCCTGTCATGGCTAGAGGCAAATCTGTTTTCCCACCTGGGATAGATAAAGTTTTTTGCAGATTTGCGTGGATCGTAGGCAGATATTCTGTAACTCGTCCCTTACAATCAAAACAATGGCTAAATTTAGCTTACACTCAAAATTTGAATACATTTTTGATATAATTTTACATGAAAACCACAATGCTCCTTTCGTGAAAGGATCCTTTCATAAGGGATTAGTTACAAAATACCGGTCTTAGAATTAAAGTCCGTGGGGATTCATTGCGATGATAGAATAGAAAGAGACCGGATGGGGTAACTGTGGTACCTTGGTGGCAAGGGAGACTTTTGGTGTGGGATGCGACGTGCGTAGATATTTTGGCTCCAAGTCACTTCGATATTTCATGCAAAATGGCCATTTGGGTGGTTACAAAAGCTGAAACTCTGAACAAAGTTAATATTAAAACTACGAGTTTTCAGTTTTTGCTGTCGAAAACTTTAGTTCTGGAGTAACAACGCGAACACATGAAAATCGATTTGTGTATCCAACGAGGTAACTCTCCTTCAGTATTGGGATCGATGCCTACACAAGCTGTTATAGACGAATTCTTTCATCTCACAGAATACTTGGTTATAATTATTAATTTTTGTCAGTGTTACCAATTTTAAATATGTTTATAATATATTGTTATTAGTTGGAAAAAAAGTCTAAGCTTTGAAAAACTGGGGCTAACTTTATATATATTTGCTTAAACGCATCGATGGTTGAAAGTCAAAAGGACAGAAAGCGACAAATTTGCTTAATTTTGTAATAATGAAATCTTTTTTACTCTATCAGTAATTACAAATTTAAGGACTAAAAAATTGAAAAATTCAAATATCCTTGCTCGTATTGATAAGATAATTAAATTAAATTAATACAAATTTTAATTTTCTGTTTCACAAATTTTCAACTTTAAATCCCCAAGTAAAGTTTAAAATCTATAGGTTATATCCTTTTGCCTTTTAACCATCGCTATTAACTTCAAAAAATGATAATTTTTATTTTATTTTACTTTGTAATGTTTGCCAATACCATAAATACCAAAATAATGATAAGCAAGGACCTTCATGATACGGAAAACGACTTAAAATTAACGTAAACCAAATTAGCAACTAACAAGCACATGTGATATTTACCGTTAATTAGGGTACTGATAAAGTTTTAAAAACCATAAATAGTGAACTATAAAACTTAATAAGTTAAAAAAATAATAAATAAATTCAAATTTATATAATTATGTAAAGGCATGCAATTGAAAAAAATTATAGACTATAAATTCTTACCGTGAAAATCAAGTGAAGCTTTAAAGCTTTTTCAAGTAGAATTTCGACAATCATCGTTAATTTTAGAGGCAAAAATTGTAGATTGCAGAAAGTAAAATTTTAAATTTAATTTTAAGCACAATTAAAAATGGAATGACATAATAAACTCAAATAAAGGCTTCCTGCTTAAGCAAAAAGCTAAACATTTATAAATTTTGAAAAAAATAAGATAAAAATGAAAACAAAATAACGATAACATCAAGAATGACATAATAAATATAAACAGGTTCCAAACAATTTAAAACACATAATTTGTGTTTAAATATAAATTAATTTGTTTAATTACACGTTACTTTATTTAAATTTAATTTAAAGGATATTTTCAGATAATTTTTTAAGACTTTATTTATTACATCTACAAAATCGATATTTATATTATTCCAATATTTCAATGTAGAAACAATATAATTTATCAATAAATATAATAAAATTTTAATGTAAAAATAATAAAAATGTTTAGCATATTAATAATAATTAAATAGAAAAAAGTTTAAACTTACCCTGAAAATAAAAATGAGTTATATCCAATAATAATATCACTAAACTAAGGTAAACTCCAAGGATAACAAAAACGAACTAAGCGAACTTGTTTCGTTTACAGGTGTGCAGAAAATAAATAAAAGCTTCCACTTATAAATAATCCCCACTTTCAATTTCACGTTTACAACTCAATAACCTACATCTTTTCATATGTACGCAATTTTGTAAATTGTAGATGTATTCAATGAACAATAAACGTTCAAAGGTTGTCATTTAAATTAATATTAAAGATAATAATGATAAAAATTCTAAACTTTTCTGTCGCACGCGGATGTACCTTGCGTTCTTACTTAATTAGAAATCTTATTTTCTTTGTAATATCTGCATTAAACAAAATTCAAGTTTAAATTTATAATAAATTCGGGAAGTGATGCATAGAGCATGTAACAAATCATAAGGCCATTTGCGTTTTACAACGCAAAACTCAACATTTTGTTGCATTTCAAAATTTTTAAATAAATATTTTTTAGTTATTTGTTACAATTTTGTAATAATTCCATGCAACAATAATTAAAGTTATTAATTTATTCCTTTAAGTGATTACTAATTTAATAAACTTGTTTAGTAATTACCTAATAATTTAAAAACACAAATGGAGTAAACACGTAATAGAGAGTTCAGAAGTTTCAACGTCATTATAGCAAAAAGTTAAACAAATGTGTGAAAATCTTAAATATGCCCGTTAATCCTATACAATACGTAATAATGGGGTTTACGTAGAAGACATGAAAAACTCGGGAAAAACTCAATATAAAACATGTGTTGTGCATGTGCTATTATTTTCTGTAATTTAGTAAAATTGTCTAAATTTGCTTTGAAATTGGTCGTTAATTTGCGAACTTATAGTTAAACAGGTAATTTTTATGAAACAATCCGTTAAACTGTGGATAGATTTCGTACTACACTCTTTTTAAATAATAGGAATCTCACCACTCAACTTGCTCGGAGTGACCCCGCGCACTGCAATCTCGTTAATTTACCCACGTGTCGGTTTTTTGTCGAATATACCCCGATCTCAAAGACCCTATGTTCTTGCTTGGAGGAATTTCTTTAATCGTCGCCGGAGTAGGTAATAACTATAGGTATATCCAAAACCTTCTCCGTTTCAACCTCATCCGATTTCTCCCTAAATTCAATTTTCCCAGATTTTTTGTTTTACTTATATCTTAGGTTTATCGGGAAAACTGATTTCTGATTTTAAACCTATCCCTAATGTTACATTTGGGCTCAGATACCCAAATAAAAATCATGAGTTCTTCTCGAATGCTAAAGATTCCACCTCCTCCCATTTGATCAGAATGCTTTGGTTTATCGAATCTCGTGCCAGGATTGAAAAAGATTGAAAAGATGAGAGCCTCAGAAAGTTGGGTATTTGCATATAGAAGCAAATTATGAGAGATTTGAAAAAAAACTCTTGTTTTCAGAGGAGGGAGAATAAAAGCACATACTATACTGTCTTACTTTTAACTCACATTCCGTTAAACACGAGAACACCACAATCCTGGATCGCGGAGTGATAGACAAAAAAGTAAAATTAAAAGAGTATTATATCCCTTCGAGTTATAAACCTATGAATGGCAAAAATCTTAAATACTTTCACGGGGTTGTAAACACATCCTAAATAAAATGAAGGAGAATTAATCCTGGCCAAATTCAATTGTTTTTTTACAATAAACCTATATTATTTGTTCTTTATATTTACAAGTTAGTTGTTTATATTAATTACCTAATTCTAATTAATCTACAAGTTTCTAATTTTTGTTTTTATATTGTAGCCCTGAAAATGGACCAATAATTGGCCCGAAACGTCGGACAATTTTAATTGCTTAATTAGATGTTTAACCTCAACTATATATTATCTTCATTATACATACATGTATTATATATTAATTATATTTCGTGGTTTTAATATTTTCCGTCATTGTATTTTAATCGTAAGTTGTTTTTTGTAATTTTTTGGTAGGTGTTTTAATACCAGTGAAAATTATTCTAACCTTGCATTAATATGTATTCACACACAGAAAGATAATTATACTGAAAATTTAGAAAATTGTTTAAATGTTTTTGCTTAATTTATTGGCAATAAATTTATATTATTATATTCATATATTGTAGGTACATATGTATATTGAATTTATCTGGAGAAATATGCACATTTCTAGAATAAGTATTGCGCACATTGTGAAAATAAAAATAATGTATCTACTTAATTCTAGAAATAAAATTGTCCCTATTTCTAGAGCAAAATTAGGTAATTTGAACTATACTACTCCACAGAAAATTAAAATAAAATTCTGTACATTTACACAGAAAAACTGGATAACTTATTTAGTAATTTTATATTACTAGAAATTCCCATAATAAAAGCTCACGAATAATTTCGATTTTTGTATATTTAACCTATTAATTTTGAAAATTTTAACTTAATATAATATACATAACATACACAAGTAAATATACATTAAACTATTAAAATCGAATTTTGAGATAAATTTGCAGGGTGTCCCCGTGTCCGGAGAACCTTTGAGGTGGTGATAAAGAACACTTTTCTAAGACAAACTTACCCTTTAAAGATTGAATTTGCCCTTAAATTCCTTTAAAGAGGGTACCTCCTAAGGGTTTGAATTAGTATAAATATTGTTTTAAAAATATTTCTTAGAAAAGTATCTTCTATCATAACCTCATAGATTTACCATGTACACTGATACACCCTGTATGAGTATTATATTTTTTATACCGACCTTATTCATTATTTTGGGATTTTCTGTGAAATGGATTGGCTTTCCAAAAAATATTAGTAGTCTAAAGTTATAGCCCATTAAATTTGCTATCCGATTTAAGCCATTAGTTTTTTTCTAAGTAGTTTAGTTTAAAAGATACAGGGTTTGCAATAAAAACGAAAAAATAAAACTATTTTTTTGACATTTCTTCTCTTAATTTACATTATAACTCAAAATTAGTTCATCCTAGACAATAGGTTGTTAAAAACTAATTTGTAGACAAGTAAATTGTCTTTAAAAAATTATTTATCTATTAATACCATAAAATTAATAGTTACGGTGATATACCCGCTTGAAGGCAGAAATTTAAAAAATTGCTTTAAAGAGGGTTACCCCCAAAGGATTGCGACTTGGACAAAAATTTTATTTGAAAATTTGTCTTTAAAAAGTGTCTTTTATCACCACCTCAAAGGTTCTCTACGGTCACGGGGACACCCTGTATATAAAGTTGTTTGATTTAATACCTTATTTAATTGAAGAAAGATAGTTGGGACCTAGTTATATGTAAATCAAGCTTAGGGTATAGTCAAGAAACCCGAACTCAAAAGTACATTTTTTCTTATAAAATTGCTTGACCAAACGAAAGAGCACTAAAATACAAGACTTTTAAGGTGAAGTAAGTTTCGGTAAGTCCTTTAATAAGCTCACAATTTAAATTTGAAATTAACCTATTCTCATAAGAAACACATGATGTAAATGTATTATTGTACAATATTACGTAATAATTTTATGCATTGTATTTATGGTGCGTGTACTGTAGGTGGGCTAACACCGACTTAATGCAATCGCTCTCTGCTATCTGTCGGGCTAACATCCCTAATTTTTCGACTAGAACCGATCATGGGGATATTTTTAATGAGATTTCAAAACGTTCTGTAGCGGCCAAAGCGAAGCGGAGCGTAGACTGCGGAAGGTCAGTTTTGATTTACGCAATCACTGCCGATTTTGAATTTTTAAAGTCATTTTTTTCCAAAATGTATGAGCCGACCGCAAATTTTTTTTTAATGTGTAGAGAACGATGTCTACTTTCATAATTCACTTCAAAAATCACGAAAATCCGAATTCGGATTTCTTGACCATCCCCAAAGCTTGTATTTAAATAATGTAACTTTTGAAGCCAAATGATGCTATTGATATTTTAAACCTAAATATGGCTGAAGGCTGCCGTTTTGTTTAATTACAATATCATAACAACAAACTGAGAAAGAATCAGCTTTTTACGAAAAATTGCACAAATAATGTCGCTGCCTCCCATACTATTACTTATGCCCGGTTTTATGACCACAAGAATCTTTCCCCCCTATTCGAAAATTAGACTCAACATGAGCGAGAAATAGTTATGAAAGGGCAGATGCATTTGCTGAATACTTTGCCGATATCTTTCAGCCATATCCAAGAGAAACAAGTACGGAAGTAGAGCAACAAATACGTAATTTCCTCGATACACCCACCCAAAAGACTGCTCAAATAAAACCAGTCACAGTTAATGAAGTATCACTAGGCATTCAGCAAACTGCAAAAGCTAAAAAACTCCAGGACATGATCTTATAACCGGAACGGTACTTAAACATTTGCCACTAAAAGCAGTCAAGCTGATCACATACATCTTTAACGCAATGCTACGAATAAACTACTTCCCATTGCTTTGGAAAGTAGCTCAGATTATTTTGATCCTTAAACCAGGTAAACCACCAGAACAAACGCAATCTTATAGACCTATAAGTTTACTGCCCATTCTTTCAAAGCTATTCGAACGACTAAACGACTTCGACTTGTCTTAACAGAAGAACAATTAATTCCGGACCATCAGTTTGGCTTTTGTAATCAACACGCACAGTCGAACAAATTCACAGAGTAGCTAAACAAATAAGACAAAATCTAGAAGAAAGATTTTCAACCGCCTTCATTGACGTCGTTTGGCATGATGGACTCCTGTATAAAATTAAACAACAGCTATCATCTAATTACTTTCACTTAATTTAATCTTATTTAACCGAAAAAATGTTCCAGGTCAGGGTTCAAAACGAGTATTCTGCAGTAGTTCCAATCAATTCAGGAGTTCCGCGGGGTAGCGTGCTGGGTTCAATCCTGTATCTTCTATTCACCGCAGACTTTCCTGTTTCTACAAACGTAATGGTGGCAACCTTTGCCGACGATATGGCGGTTATGGCATCTCACGCAAATCCATCCATAGCCTCAGATATACTCCAATCAAACCTGGACAAGATTCAAAAATGGATGAAAACTTGACGATCAAAGCTAATGAGAAAAATCTATACACATCACATTTACTATGCGCAGAGAAACGTGCCCGTCAGTAACCGTAAATGGCAATGTTCTTCCCAGGCGGAAGATAAAAATATCTCGGGATGCATCTGAATCGAAGGTTGACATGGAAGAAACACATATGGTCCAAACGCAGACAGCTTGGCATTAAGCTGAACAAATTAAATTGGTTAATCGGTAAGCAATCCCAACTAACTATGGAAAACAAAATTCTGCTTTATAAAGCTGTGGCGGCCAACGCCACAGCTTGTTTGAATGAATGTAGAGATCAGGGAGCTCTAAAGAAGGTACATAAATTGATATGGTAACCAGTAACCATGAGGTTATTGTTTATTATATCAGACGGTACGAAAAACAACGACATACCCGTATCGAATAATGTTTTATATTTGTTCCAAATTTAATAATACTTCATCTTGTAAATATAATATTTAAAATAAGAAATAGTTATTCCAACACCAACGCAACCTGTAAATAATAACGTAAGAGGATATAAATACCCATCCTCCACAAAGCCATCATCAAACCTATTTGTTCCTATGGCATTCAACTCTGGGGTTCGGCCAGCAGCTCAAATATCGAAATCTTACAAGGTTTCAATCTAAAACGCTGCGAAAAATAAGCAACGCTCCATGATACATCACCAACGAAATCATCCACTGAGATCTGAGAGTGAATACCGTTAAGGAACAGATACGGACTAGTAGTGCTAGGTATTATCAAAGGCTGTCCAATCATTCAAACACTCTTGCCTTAAAGTACCAGACAACTCAAATCAATTTATGAGACCTAAAAGAGCCGATTTTCAGATTTGCCGAAAAGAACATTTTGATACGTGCATGAATAAATCTAAACCTGAATGTAGCTAGTTCTAATATTGTAAATTTTAGCTCTGGCAACTGCCGTGGGACGGTAGGCCATTCAAGTCACAAAAAGCCATAAAACTTACCAAATGTACAATGTACAGGGTGGTTCAAATTCGAAGTTCCTTATGGGAAATTCGGTAACCATAGGAGATATGGAAAAATGGATGGCGCATCCTCGATCTCTTTTTTTGAGAAAAGCTTAATGGTGAAAAGCGGATATCGATATCTTTTTTCGTTTTCGAGTTATGGCCAAAAGTTCGCTTTTTCGACTTTTCGTTAAATGTCGATATCTCGGTTGTTTGTAAAGTTATAGAAAAAATATTTATACCTTCTTCAGACACTTTTTTAAGGAGAATAAACTGGGCTGAAGGATTTTAAATATCTTCATTTGTTTCGAGTTATAATATAAAGTTGTGTTTTTAAATAGAAACCATAGTTGGCTATGACATATTTAAATAGAGTTTTTTATTCTCTTTTCAATTATATATAATATGTGGAGTCTATTATTTCAGTTTCATCCCGTTATATTAAAAAATGTTAAATTAAAATAAATAAAGATCGGAAAATTAAAGTTGGCTATGTCAGAACAAAACACTATACAAAATAATTATTGACATCTAAAACGATGTTCTTCAATTGTTTTTATGTGTGTTTTGGTACCTATTTCTGTTTTGAACCTATTTACTTATTTCAAAGAGTGTCAAACTCCGAACGCTAGCTGGAGTATCTCTGGTTTTTCAGCATGTTTCACCGTTAATGTAATTTTGTGCATGAATATGCAGTTTAGAAATCTAGGCGGAGCCTCAATTTTTGTTCTTTTAAATAATAATTAGCAAATACATATGGCTTACTATTGCGTTTTCGAATGTTGTTCACAGGCGAAAATAAACCCTGAATTAACCCTGAAAAACCTCTTCATCGTTTTCCTGAGATTGGAAAATACGAAGTTTATGTTGAAACTAAACTTGATAACAGTGACTTGTTTCCAGAAAAATTTGGATTACAAATTTAAGAATAGAAAAGTCAGTGTTTAAATAGTATATGAAAGCCTAAGAACAGCCGTTCCTCTTTGGATCTGTTCATAATATTTGTACAAGTTTAAACACACGTTTGTTTCATTTACACTAGCACTTATAAAATATTGTGGATAGTAACTAACAATACCAATAATAAAATAATGTGTCTACCAATTTGTAAAACTCCTTGAATATATAGGTAAGCTTTAAGACCTAAGGCATAATGGTTAGAATACATGCTTGAATAACAAAATGAAAGATCAACCCCGTAAAAGCATCATCATCATCATCAAATAGCTATATCATCCATCGTCGAATGTAAGCCTTCCCTAGTTCATGCCATTTTCTCTATCCTGCGCTGTTCTCATCATCATAAAAGCATACGTCATTTAAATTGCAATTTTGGTGTGTAAATAAATAATAGAAATTATTTATATTATTAACCTTTGAAATTAATATTAATTCAAATTTTTAAAAATATAAGGTTAAATGAACAATAAAACGAAACATTATTAATTATTATTAAATGTCTGATGACAGCAGTAACCATTGCTGAAAGCTTACAAATAATGTTTCGTTTTATTGTTCATTTAACCTTATATTTTAAAAATTTGAATTAATATAAATAAATAATAATTTATGAATAGAATAATATTTTCGTATACAGATAAATACAATGATGATTTTAATATAAAAACTAAAATGCAATTAGATACTTCCACTAAATTACAATAATTAAATCAAAACACACTAATATTTGCCTTGAAACACTGTAAAATAAAACCATAACGGACGGATTAGTTATAAATCATACCACACTGGCACTGCAGTCTTAATTTCTTTCACCTATCAGGAACATGAGCATAATCAGAATTAGCATTTGATTTCTCATCAGGACTTGTCCAATTTCCTCCTTTGCAGGTGAAATAAGCGTTTTGTGTTTTACAAATTCTAACATTTTATCTTCATCTGTATCAACATCATCTTTTTCTAATACAATTTTGGAACTACTTACCCCAAATTTTTAAAAGCTTTAATACATAATTAAATGCTGTATAATGTTATCATTGTGATGTTTAACAATTACAAATGCTAATAATTCTAAATCAATATTGCTCCACTATTGTTTACTGTATTGCCTCAATATTTTTTACTGGGCTGTCGCAATATTGCTAAATGTTTATATCACCATATAGGCACTATATTGTAAATCAATATTATACTATCAGTATTGTATGCTATATAGTAACAACATGAAAATCAATATTACCTCAATATTATTTTATTACATTTTTATAATATTGCCAGAAGTTCATATCGCTATGAACTACACTACTATGTAGATTATTTAATAATCTAACCCCAAAATATTTTGTAAATAAGTTGTTATTGTATTGTCAAATATGAATAATTTAAGTTATAAGATATTACAACTTAGATTGCAATATCTGGTACCTTAAATTAATCATATTAGACACCATAATTGCAACTTATTTATAAAATATTTATATAATATTTATAAAATATTTTATTATTATAAAATATTATTGTTTAGATCAACAATGAGTTGTTCGAAAAGTATTTATCGGATGTTGGGTCTAAAAAGCTGTCAGTATGACGTAATCAGAAACTGTTCAAAGCAGTTCAGAACACATAAAACGAACCAACCTTATGTTGACGCTGTATTGTAAATCAAGATTGCACCAATATTGTGCTCTATTGTAACAATATTGCACCACTATATTGTTACTCGAATTAAAAATTAATATTGCCTTGACTAATATTACCTATATTACTCAAATTGTCGTGGTTGTTATTGCGGTCAACTGCTAACGTAAGGCACAGTTCAAATCCGGGTAGAGGCTCATTTTGTGTGGCCGTTCACCGTGCTTTGGAAAGCACATAAAGCGGGTGATCCTCTCACAAGGTGGTAAAAACGTCTTTGAGATATTAAATGCTGGATTATTCTCTTTGGGGAAACGGGTAAACGACTTAGGCTGTATCCTTGCATAAGGAAGTAAAAGAAATAATTACCAGGACATGAAATTAACTCGCTATAGTGTAATAATCTCAATAGAAAACTAAAGCGACAGTGACCTAGTGACTTAGTGCAAGACTTTCCAAGTCAAAATGTATTAAGGAGGAGAATCAATGAATGACTTTTCGACTCAAGTTTAAACTGGAAACCAAATTTGGTTATTACTCTGTATAAATAGATTGTAAGGCTAGTATTCTGTAACACGTCCTTTCCGGAAAGATCCTTAAAAAATGGTAAAACTTTTTTTTTTTTATTGACTCCACAAATACATTACAATCTATCCATAGGATAATAAGTAATACTGACTGACACGATAATAATAACAACAAAGCGACACAGTAGAGGACCAACCCATTGGTAGGCCTCCTTTAAAATTATAAATTATTTACATTTTAGGACATATATTCAGTTTAACATTCAAACGTTTAAACACGATAGGGTAAGTCCATGGGATCGTACCTCTTCAGTCTCTTTACCCGAAGTTCAACCAATAGATCACACACCAATGGGTTGGGATGGTCTGCGAGTCTCGACTGATATCTCTTGCTCATGGAAGAAATGACTTCTTTTACACTATTAATTTGTAGGTCAGCAATAATCACATTATTTGGGACATACCAGGAGGCGTTACTGATACTACGCAAAACTTTGGACTGGAAACGCTGGATTTTTGCTATATTGGAATCACTGGCGGAACCCCACAGCTGGATGCCATATGTCCATATTGGTTTTAGGATTGCTTTATATAGTAATAGTTTATTTTCTATGGACAAAGGTGAGTTTCGGCCCAAAAGCCAGTACATCTTTCTATACACGAGTCCCAGTTGGAGGCGCTTATTCCAAATGTGATGGGCCCACGTCAGTCGTTGATCAAGGTGAAAACCTAAATATTTGACAGTTTGCTGTTCTGGAAGGATGTTGCCGTACATCATGACACCTGGACAAGTTCCTCTTCTGAGGGTGAATGTGACATGCACCGACTTTGTGGTGTTGGCTTTGATACGCCAGGTCTTAAGCCAGTCCTCAATTTTATTTAGATGGCATTGCAGGAATCGGGAGGCAAGATTTGGATCATCACTGGATGCCATTACAGCTGTATCGTCTGCAAATGTGGCTGATACTGTATTGTTAGTTACAGGCAGGTCCGATGTGAACAATAAGTACAGTGTAGGCCCAAGAACACTACCCTGAGGCACTCCTGATAAGATGGATTCTAAGTTGGTATAAGCTTCTCCATATTTGACTAAAAAATATCTGTTAGTTAGATAGGATTGTAGTAGCGACTATAAGGATGGGGTAGGTATTTTTTGATTTTAAATATCAATCCATCGTGCCATACTCTGTCAAAGGCCTGAGAGATGTCAAGGAATGCAGCAGAGCAGTATCTCCTGGATTCCAGGTCCATTCTGATTCTCTTCACTACCCGGTGAACCTGTTCCACCGTTCCATGACCCTGCCGGAAACCAAATTGATGGTCTGGGATTAGATTTCGTTCTTGTAGGAGCGGATTTAATCTTTCCAGAAACAGTTTCTCAAATGTTTTTGAAAGAATTGGCAGTAGACTGATGGGTCTATAAGATGACGTCTCAGTTGAATCTTTTCCTGGTTTTTGAATCATAATCACCTGTGCCACCTTCCATTGAGCTGGAAAATAACCATATCGAAGGATTGCATTAAAAATTATACGAAGTAATTTAAACCCAATTTCTGGTAGATTTTGCAGAATTTTTCCTGTTATTAGGTCATATCCAGGTGCCTTATTTGGGTTAATCTTTTTGTAGATAACATTTTTAATTTCGTTTATCTTGAAATTAGCAATTGGTAGATCCATTTGATAAGGGGCTTCAAGTAGTTGGTGGACAGGGTATTCTTCTTCGATAGGAATTTCTCTTGGGAGAGGTTGAAAAACTTTAGCAAGATGGTCAGCAAAGGTTTTGGCTTTCTCTAAATCATTCCGAGCCCAATTTCCATCGTTGGTTCTGATGGGGTGATTTGTTTTTGTGGTTTTTTTTATTTTCCGCGTGACTTTCCACAACGAGTAGTCGGTTGCTTGACTAGCCGTAAGGTTTTCTAAGAAATTTTTTACTCCTTGATTTTTGTTGTCCAGAAGAAGTCTTTTTAGTTGTTTTGTGGCTTCGTTTAAATTAGTTTTATCACTTGGAGCATGAGTTAATTGCCATCGCTTCCTTAGTTTTCTTTTCTGCTATCTTCCTTTTATATGTTCGGGACAATGACCGGGTTTATTGATGCTTGAGTCTGGTGGGGTAGCTTTCCATGATGCCTGTTGTATTGCTACCGTTAGATGTTGTATAGCTTCATCGATTTCACCCTCAGTTTTCAATGGTATGTTCAGCTTTAATTGGTACGAGAGGCAGCTTTCAAATATTTCCCAATTTGTATTTTTGTTAAATAGAGCAAGTGGTTTATTAATTTTAGAGACATATGAATCTATGGTGACAAGGAGAGGTGTGATCAGATGACAGGTCCAGGCATGTTTCGATTTTAAGATAATTATGCGAAATACCTTTAGTAACACAGAAATCGATTACATCTGGAATTTTGTTTCCATCTGTAGGCCAGTAAGTAGGTTCACCTGTTGATAGTTGCAATAGACCACAGGTTTGCAGCGATTGGTACAGCTGCCTGCCTCTGGGTGTTATCAGCCTCGAACCCCAAAGGTTGTGTTTCGCATTGTAGTCGCCTCCTGCAATAAAGCGATGACCAAGTGAGTTAAAGAATGTATCGAATTGATCTTTTTTGATAGCTTGGTTAGGGGGGCAGTATACTGCTGAAAGGGTGAGTGGGCCCTGCCAGTCATCGATTACAACTGACGTAGCTTGTAAATTTCTTTGGATTGTTTCTCTATTTCGTGGTGTTTTATGTTGTTTTAATTATAACTGCAGTTGTTACGGTCCTGTTTTGCCAATGGATACTTCTATTACTTTGAAGATTCCTTTATAGAAATTTTATAAAACTCAATATGCGGCAACACAGTTCTAATTTTAAATTTAATTTTCTAAATATTAGTTATCGCCAAGTGTTAGATTGAAAATTATCAGCTGTTGATTTCGAATTCTAAAAGTTGTACGTATTGCAATTTTGCACGAAAATCTAGTTTTTGGACGTTACAGTGATCCAATTATTGATTGAACTTCGAGTTTTTTTCAATCCAAGTTGTTTGGGATTTGTATTGGTCATTATCTGGGATATATTTTCTGTACCGGCTTTTATAAGCAATTTTGAGGAAATTATCCGTACTTCGTTTGAAGGATTTATTCGTCCAAGTTTTGACATCCTGGAAGAATTAGAATCACCGCTGAAATTTTTGAAACCCTCCAATCCACCTGCGAGGTATGTTCGATAACTATTAATACCGCATTATGTTAATTCCGAGTTTTAGGGTTTTTTTTTTGTGCCGACGTTCTTTTGGTTCATTTTTGTGCCGTCGATAACGATACCGTCTTTTGGATCAGTATTTGGTTAGTTTTGGGAATTCAACTGCTTCTACACCAACACCGATATTACATTTTGGACATTTTGAATTCTTGATACATTTTCTGTACCGGCTTTTATAAGTAAATTTGAGAAAATTACCGTATCTTCGTATAAAGGATTATCTGTCCGTTTTCACATCGAGAAGAAGTTATTCTGGCTTACCTTTACCATCCTGCTTGAATCGCCAGTACCATCTTTAGCGTACTATCGTTGTCCATGGTGAATGCGACGCAACCACTCGTTTCCACCAAGAAAGAAGACACCTTATTGAGCTAAGATCTTTGTTTGTGCCGTTTCAGATTTTATTTGTTGATGTTTATATTAACCTTCAGTTTTCTAATTTTGCGCAAAGTATTTTATTGAACTTTACTCTGAACGTTTTGCTATACCGATAAGATAAATAATTATTTTAACGATCGAATTATTTTTAAATTTATTTATTTAAGAACTGTAACTGTACACCTAGTATAGCTATACGCGGTATTACATTGGTAATCATTAACGCTGTAATTTTTTGAAATATTTAAGAGAAAGTAAATCAATATTGCGCCTGACCGTTTTTGAACTCAATTGATTGATCTGAGATTTTACAAATCAACCTGCTTGATACTTGCGGCATTAGACCCGGTTAGTTCTTTTTTCAGTAGATACGTTTCGCAGTTTCTTGGTGTTTACTGTCGTGTTGTATAAAAGGGTGGTTTAAATTGCGTGGCGCCCAAACCATATCTTTGCTGCTTGCTCTCTCGAGCCTATCGCTTAGCACACCCTATACAACTCTACGTCATCGAAGAAGGAACCGGCTCAGTGCTTTACCGTTGGCGTCTCCTGCTCACGAGCTAGAAAAAGGGGCAAGTCTTTTTTTTTGCCAGCCGCCCCTGAGATTAGCGGCTGCGAGGTTTTAGTCATTTTAGCATCTGGGCATTCCATCGCCCCAACTAAAACTGTAACACAGTCCCTCCTCGTGCTGTACCATCGGGATGTTGAGTGTGGTAGATAGTGAAGTTGGGAATTTTGATGAAGCTTTTGGTAGTCATGTGGGTCTCTGAAATTAGCATGATGTCCAGGTTTTGGTTTATGATAAATGATTTGACTTCCAGGCCGTGGTTGATTAGCCCATTTGCGTTCCAGACCGAAATCCTTAACGTTGTTAGATTTTTGTTTGTAGTTGTGTGTACCATTAAATCATTTTTGAGATCAGAGCAGTCAGGAGGTCCAACATCTTGTCCATCTTCTCCATCATTTTTGTCATCATTGTTTCTAGAATATTGTTTGATTGCTGTTGCGGGGCAGCCAGATATTGAGTTTGTTGGGCGTTGTTGACAACTTGAGGCGTTCTATTATTTGCTCTCGCCATCTGTGCATAAGAAAATCCAGATTGGCGGATATGATTATTTGTACTTACAGTTTGCACACCTTGTCGTGCACGCAGTGGAGGAAATCTTCTTTTTTGTAGCTCTTTGTGAACTGAGCATCCCCTGTAGTTAGCAGGGTGATGCTCATCGCAATTGACGCAGGTTACCTGGTTATTACGTTCTTTACGTGGACATTGTTGAGTAGCGTGATCTCCTGTGCACTTCACGCAACGCGGATTGTGATGACAATACTTGTGTGTGTGGCCGAATCTCTGGCATTTAGTGCACTGAGGTATTTCTCGTTTAGGGTGAGGGGGTTCAATCTTCACTATGTAGTTCATTAACTTTGTTATTTGATAAATGTCTTTGTTATTTTCTTTGGACACTAGTTCGATGTTAAAGAGTGGGAGACCACATTTTGTTTTATTATCACGGATGTTAGAAACGTTTACAACTTCATGTCCCAGGGCGTTTATAGCTTCCTTTATTTGACTTATGTTGGTTTTTTGATGAATGTTACGAAGAACCACGCGAAAAGTACGATTTTTTTTAAGTTGATATGTGTGATATTTGGTTTCCTTTTCATTTAGGGCTTTCAAAATGTTGGTGTAATGTACCTCTGTGGCAGATTGAATCCTGACTTGGTCATTGTACATGGTTTTCATGATGTAACCATCTTTTGCAACTTCTACCAAGGCTTTGATTAGTGGTTCTATGAGTTGCACTCCCTCTACATATATCGGAGGGGGCTTGACTATTTTTGGGATTATTGTGGTTTCAGGTACACCCGTTTCTTCTCCTTCATTCGTAACTGCCTCTAGGGCTAAAAATTTATTGGTAGTGGTGATCGTTGGTTGTGGTTTGTTCAGCCAGTAGTTCTTCAATGTACTTTGTTTATTTTTCCTAATATTTCTAATATTCTGTTCGGGGCTGTCTCCTTTTCTTGTCCGCTTTCCATATTCAACCGTCTCCCATTCCCCATTAGGATTTATTATTTGATGTTGAGGCAGATATGGCCCTGGTTGACAATTTTGATTATAGTGATCCATTGGTGGTATCTGTGGTAACACAACTGTTGTACTTAGCAGGTTTGTTTGTGGTGCACAGCCATGCCCATCCACCCCCGGGATTTCGTCACCTCCTTTGGGAGGTGTGCGATACATTATTTGCGTTATCACATTCTAACCTCACTTTGTGAAAAATTTGTGAACAGGTTGTTATTACGCGATTCTTGGAGTGGATAACTCTCAATTAAGTAATTTATCACAATACACAGTTGATGACAACTGTATTAGAAGCTAAAAATCTCGTAGAATAGCTACAACAAAACAATCACCGAAAAACACGTTTTTCAAAACACGTCAGTGGCGGCGCTATGTAAGGTAAAACTTACATAGGTTACTTTTAAAATTTTGACATAATTTTTTATGAAAAACAAGCTTTTCCTTTTGCGAAAGGATCCTTTCATAAGGAATTACTTAGAGAATACTAAGTAAATGTGCCGTTCAATAAATAAAAAATTATTTTTAAATTTTATTTAAAAATCAGAAGATGAGCAGACGAGCTGTATCCCGAATTTGTAATAATTTCAACAATTTATTATTATTCGTAATTTAAATTGAACGGCATTCTATCAATTTTTTTGAATTCGAAAATCTTTCGTTTTAAATGATGTTTTCAATTACAGAATTCAGAAAACTTCAGGCATGATTTTAGTTAATGAACGTAATTTATTGATAACTATATGTATTTTATGTTATAAAATATAATAATGTTTAACAGTTTCAGATTTATGATTTTTTATATATTTATGTTAAAACCCATTTTTATTGTAGGTGTTACATAAGCTGGTATATTATGTGTGAATTTTGAGTAATTACTGAAATAATAAATGTTTATTCATGTGCTACTACTAAATATAAAATTAGTGAATAAGTTATACAGCTTTTTTATGGAAATGTGTGGAATCTTATGCTGATTTTGTGTATGGCAGTAGTTCAAAATTATCTAATTTTGTTTAAAAAATAAGCATAATTTTATTTCTATAAGTAGATACGAGTACAACTATATACTTAGTACAACTTTTATATTGTACGAGTTGTACTTGTATTTATACGAGTACAACATGAAAATGTGCCCAATGTTTGTTCTAGAAATGTGCACAATTCCTATGAACATTTTTCGGATTAATTTACGTATAAAATTGATACCTAAAATTACACAATTGCGATATTGCCTGAACAATATCGCTGATTAAAAGTTAATCATATTGGGTTTAACGCTAATTTAGACATAAATTGTGCAGAAATATTTAACAATTGAGTTTGTTTAATTAATTTGTTAAAAAAATTGGGTATAGTTTTTTTAGTAAATACAGATAATATTAGGTTATAGATCATTTTCACTGACGTCAAATACCAAAGAAATTAAAAAATACAAATACAATGGCAAAAATATTAAAATAATTAATATACTTATTTCAAACTATCCTATAAAATTACAAAAAAGTACATAAAAATATCTTCCACATCGAAATTGAACTGGGCTTAGTAAATGAATAGTTCCTAAATTTATGTATTTCCTGTTTCAAAATCCTGTACAAAAACTTACAATAAAGAGATAGAACTTGAAATTGTAAAAAATTCAAAAATTATTAATAAATTAAAAACAATACTTTCTCATATTACATATGATAAAGTAAAAACAAAATTATGTTTTTATTTGAAAGACGAATACACGGTATTAACATTTGAAATTGATTTTGGGCGTATGACCACCGCGGCTGTTCTCGTCGAAACATATTCTGGACGTTTAATTTTGGGCAACCTCTTTAAGCACTGTTGACCGTATGTGACCAATAACACGAATAATGTTGGTTCTCAAACGTCAATTGCTCCTGGTTTATCACAAATCAACGACAGCTCTTCAGAACTTCATTCCATATGCAGCAATTTTGCTTATTACAAACCCGATTGGATACCCGAAACTCGATGTTCTAATACAAACTCCGAATTTTTTAGAAAATAACGGTGAAAGAACGATGCACTTCGTACAATTTCCTCATTGTATGATCACACCACAGAATATGATCACACATATTATGTACGACCGTACGTAATGAAATAACGATCATTTACAGTGGTGGTCATAGAAAGAGATAATTACAAGTTACTTTATATTATTTTAAGTATTAAATTAACAATTATTACAAGTTTAATGAAATTATATAGATAATCATTTCTATTTTGTTCTATAGGAAACTTGTTAGATGGACCTGAATTGATTTCTTTTACCGACCTACTTGATATATTATTATAAAATGTCAAGAAGTAATATTATTGAATCATAAGTTTACTTTAAAGAAAAACTAAATTTTTCAATTCCATTTCACAAACGGATTGTGGGCCGAATGCTAATTTAATACTTGAAACATATTTTCGCAAGTTAATAAACATTTATATATTACGTTATTTTATACACTGTTTTTGTTTCAGGTCTTTACGTCAAAGGTATTAATTTTAATGTGTTTCACTTAAAGTGTTAATTTTATGATAAAATTATAAGAATATAACTGAGAAAATTATTTACAATTTATTTTACATCATACACATAGCTAAAATAGAAAAATAGAAAATGAATAACTTAAATTAAAATAGTTAACTTAAAATTAAAAACTTAAAATAGTTGTCAGAACGGCATCGGACCATGATGGAAACACCAAGGTGTTGCTGATGGCCACAATTTTAAGTGAGTTGCAATAACTTTATTGATGCGGTAGCATTGCATTCAACATGCACCAATTTTGTTTTATTGAATTTTCTTCATTCTTCATTTATTGTCTATGAACGCTACGTTATCGGGTTATTTTGAATTTGTTTTATCGTTGAAGTTTAAATTTCGATTTTATTTTATTTGTGAATTACTAATAAGAGTAGCATTTTATATTTACAATTCCTTAAAATTTATTGTTTTGTACTCTTTTCATATTATTAAACAAATCTGGATTGAAATATGAGGTGCGGTAAAATATACCCAGCTATAGAGTATTGTTATAATTTTGTTATTTATTTAACAATTGTCAAAAGTAAAGTTTCATACCAAAATAGAAAAATGCAGAATTTTGCTTTGCTTCGGCTCAAGAACGCTCAGAAATTGTTAAATATTGTATTTCCAAAACTTTTTTTGAAAAATTTCAAATCAACGCACTTATTGAGTGACCGCCTCATTTCATAGGCCAACATAGACGTTAGGAGACTTATGTAAATGCTAATGTTTGTGAGAAAATTGCGCAAATTCCAGCTGAAATATTGCATATTAAGTTATGTTACACGCTCAAAGTAGATTTGGTAATTTTCTGGCTTGTGGTGGTATTTTCAAAATATAAAATAATATTATGCATTTGGCTGTGTCTACAATTTCAACAGATTGTATCTTGACAATTTTTTAATATTGAAAGTTGCTCTCTGTGAGGTTCAGTGTGCCTTTGATCAGATGTGCTGTATGAGGAATGTGAATATAAATTTGTTGGAATCATCCTTTTGCGAGACCACACGACTTCGTTCTGTTGTGGATGCGTTGAACTTCCATAGGTTGTCAATTTCCCCGTGTATTACGGGTAATACTTCAACACTTTTAAACTTGTTCATAACTGTTGAGAGTGCTCCACTCTGGCACTCCATCTGTACTCATATCAGACAATGAACTAATTTTGTGCTCTATTTTATGTGGTAAACCGCACTTTTCTTGTCTAAATGATAAATCAGGACCTTAACGGTCATATTCATAGTCAATTATTTAACACTTGCAAATGCTTGAGGGTAATGACACTCTGAGATTTTAAAGAATGTAAATTTTTTTGCATTAGTTTATAGCCTTACAATTTATCTGTTAAAATTTCATATTAATATTCCAAATATTTTCGGAACTATAGCATTTGAAGCGCAATAAGACGTGAGACGTGGGCGCAATAAGACGAGGAGACGGTCTTGGCCTAGTAGTTAGAGCGATCAACTACTGATGCAAAGGCACTCGGTTTGATACCAGGAGGAGCCTGGAAAAAATTTTTCTTTCTGACTCTCTTTCTATCTATGACCGTCTCCCGTGCTTCGGAGTGCACATAAAAGTCAATGAAAATCAATACCTACAATTCTTTTATATTGTGTATCTAAGAAAAAATTAAAAAACAGCATTTCAGTTTGCCAACCAAATCAATTGCCTCATCCTGAAAATGGAAGCAAATCAAGTTTGCCAGTGAAGATTGGCTAAAAATATTATTGTTTAATATTTTTAACCATACAAAATTAATACTGATTTTTATTACAATTGATACCGGTCTACCTAGTCCTAATTTAAGAAGAAGAAGAAGAAGATACCGGTCTACCCTAACACTTTGAAATATAGCCAATAATAAAACGTTTACTATTGTTTGGAAACAAGTCATGCTTTGAATTCCAACAACATCGGAATATTGCAAGAAGAATTTAAAATTGTGAGTTGACATTATTGGTTGACCTGGAAGACTTTGAAATTTCATATCACGCAAGGCATCAACTTGATTGATGGAAGTATTAAGAATTTAGATTGCCGGTTGTTTCAAATCCGAGTCTGAGCTGGGACTACGCTCAATGAAAATGATTTCCTGATAATTTTATCATAATATATTTCATGAAGGACATTTTTTGCATTCGCCGCTTTGAATTTAACAAAAACAACAACAGCGGCTTCGCCAGAGAGTGGTTCCGAACCCACCCAAAAGTTTTTTGGACTACCCTTTGACCCACGTTGGATGAATGAAATTAATTTTGTTATGTTTTTCTTAAAAACATTAGAAACACATTTTGAATAAATATTTTTGCATAATTCAGTTTCTATTTTACATTGGAAAAAGTTTGTGCAGTAGATTACATTGTATCAATGTGAATTAATTTTGTTATCATTAAAATTATTCGTTGTATTATTAGTGCCTTGTAACGTAAGGAACTAAAACGTTAAAATTATTTTGACTCGAATTAAAAACGTTCGATGAGCCAATGAATCAATTTTAGCATAAGTTTTTAGTTCTAACTTCAGTATTCGCTTTCAATTTTAAAGCATTTGTTGCTATTCTCCCAAGAAGCTTCTTTCCCACAGTAATAATAAATTAAATCGTATTTAATTTTAAATAAACTGAAAATTTTTGTAAATTAAAGATTTGCTTGCTCCGAGGCACATGTTGTTTACAAAAATATAGTTTAAGAATGCACCCCGCTGCGTCTCAGAGAATAAACACGATCTTGTTACTTGATTCTCATAATCATCCATATCTAATTTTTCCTCAATGTGTTTCACAACACATTACCAACGTAAACATTCAAAAAAGCAGAGTCGCATTCAGCAACATCGTCGAATGAAAAAATAGCAAACAAAATTATAATTTCAACGACTCACTGGATGACCTAAGGTTTCGATCTTATCCACAAAGTGGAATTGATCTCCTCAGACCCAGATTGATAAAGAAAGTACAAAATCTACTCACCACCTTTTGCAACCGACTCCGACGCTCGAATGACCCTAACCTTAAAAATGTCACGTGGTAAATGTATTTGCGAGAAAGTTTAAAAACGTCCTATAACAGGATATCAAATTTTTAAAAAATAGTTTTACCTCTGACGAGATAATAGATAGCAGCGCCAAAATTTGAATTTGGAGAAATTAGAAAAATTAATTAAAAAATTAAAAATTTTTAAAATAATTTTGGTCCACTGGTTAGACTTTTATTGGCCTATCACCTCAACTATATTTTCTTTTCAATTTGTAATTCAGGTCGACTATGTTTTTGTCTTTTTGCAATTCTAAAAATTTTCAAAATTAAAAATGTTTAATATTAATTCAAATTTTTAAAATTATATGGTTAAATGAACAATAAAACGAAACATTATTTGTAAGCTTTCAGCAATTTAATTATTATTAAATGTCTGATGACAGCAGTAACCATTGCTGAAAGCTTACAAATAATGTTTCGTTTTATTGTTCATTTAACCTTATAATTTTAAAAAATTTGAATTAATATTAATTTCAAAGGTTAATAATATAAATAATTTCAAAATGTTTTAATTAATTTTTCTAATATCTCCAAATTCAAATTTTGGCGCTGCTATCTATAATTTAGCTAATTTAAACTTTTCATATTAATAAAAGTGTAACTGTCTACCCCGATAAACATTTATAATATTTATGGTTCACACCTAAGTCATCAGACTCAATTTTATCGTGTCTGCAGCAACCAACTCATCTCAACAACCATCCATAAACTTAGTGCTCCGTGAAAGTGATTAAGTAGGTGGAGTAATTATTGTTGTTTGTGGTAAGCGTTAGTAAAACTTTTATATTTTTAGTATTAAAAACTGACTGTTCTTGAACCAGATTATGTTGAAGGCACCCGATTGGTATTTAATTTAATTTAAAATATGATAATTAAAATTACTAAGTTGTGTTTAATCTCTCAAAGTAATCTGTCAAATGAGTTGAGAACTCCCTCTTCTTTTAATAAGTTTCCGATTAGCAGCCGATTAATCAATTTTAATTTGCAATCCGACCATTCGATAAATTTAAAATCAGAAATCAAAAATTAATGTATCCTATCAGCTAAGTTACAAAAATGTTATTTGCAATAAAAATTTTTTCATAAAATACCTATTTTAAAGTTGTTACTGTTTTTATAAACAAACTTAGCTGTAGATAAACCTAAGTAACTATTAGGTGGCAATTATGACTGTAGTTTTCAAATAAATTTCATTTTTGGTTTTTCTTTGTTTAATTTATAAACTCTTTTTAAATGGAGATAAATGTGCGATACAAAATTACTGTTACAAAATTATTATAATAGTTGTTAAACTGTTTTGTACAATTTTAAAGTCAACTTGCTCGTATGTCAATAAAATTTTTATTCAAATTACGGTAAGCGATAGACATTATGTTTCTGTCTTATTAAACGTCATCGGTATGGAATATACATGAAGGGCAACCAATATTTTTATTTCTAAGCATTAAATGCGTTACATTTAACAATTATTAATAGTTTCACTGTTTATTCCAAAAATAAATCAAAATATGATAGCTAGTTTGTTTAATTTCTGTAAACTGTTTTTGAAAGTTATTAAAATAACATGCGTCAAGGTAATTATCGCTTACTAATTTGGCTTTATCTTCTTAGTAAATTGGTTTTGACATAAATATTTATATGTTTGTCTATTGGGGCCCCTGAAATTTTGTACTATTTAAACGCAGGACGTAGAATGGTTTTTACGTTGGTGCCAACGCAAACACTTTTACAGTTTGACTTATAAATTTGGTGCTACAGCCTTTTATGTGATCTGTACAAGATTGTATTTTAGAACCTCCTTTTACATTTTGTAGGAATAACAACAAAACAATACATTTATTATAATATTGTAGCAAATTCTTGCTTATAAACAATTTTAAGTACACAAAAATTTAATCATCAATAGGGGAGGGAGATAAAATAATCTAAATGTCAAAAACTAATATTACGTTCTTCAAAATTATATCATCTAAATTACTACAAATTGTTGAGTTTCAAAGCAATAATATATTTTTTTAACACAAATAAATGTTGACAAACTTAGAATAAAATAAATTTACTCGTTTTTCTGGTTTTTGTACAAAAAATAGATATATACCACAAAATAATTTCTATTATAATCAAATATTTCTTAATTTTTCCTAGTGTTGAATCAATCCAAAACTTACAGAAAAAAACTTACAAATGAATGCACTTACTAAAACTAAAATTGGCAGGTATAGTGCATTTTTAAATATTGATTAGTTTACTGCCATTGCTATAGGCTAATAAATTAGATGACTGTTGTGGATTATATTTTTTAAAAATAAACTTAGTTTACGTACAGATTATTTTAGAAATAAAATGTTTTCACACATTTCTGAACCTTTTCATATCCTGGATCCCCTTCATCCTGAACCTGTGCGGTTGTACATGCCTACTTACGGCACTGCATACAGTTTGCAGTATAAACGTAACTGCGCTGTCACGGGTTCGCCATTTTCTCACCGTCGCAACGCAGATTTAATTTAATTAGTGAAGAGTAAATGCGGCTTTTTTGTAGTTGCAAAAATCATAATTATTCTTACTTTTTCAAAATTAAAATATAAACAACTAATTTACTTAACGTATAGATATAGGTATTACTATAAATGGTGTTTACATAATAATATTTTGATATGATTTTTTAATATTTTAAATTGTATTTTCTATTGTATTCTATTGTATTTTTTCTATTGTATTTTCCGTATCTTTTCTATTGTGCACAGCTAAATTATAAAATATGTTTTAAGAACGAATTTTATGATAATCAAGTTAAGTAATTTTAATTAAATTTATTATAAATTAACAAATTTTTCTTCATCTTACTTTTTAAATTTTATAATAAATTTAATTAAAACTACTTAACTTGATCATTTTAAATTTAAAACACATTCTATTAATATTTTATTATGAAACGCTTACAGTTATTATGTAGTTATTATGTATTACTATCACTGCCTACTTGATGTATTAAGTGCGTTTATATATTTTTGAAATTAACTAAACACATTATTCTAACTAACTATTTAAATTTAATTCTATTTAACTATTCTATCCAATATTTGTCAAGTGTTTGTGGTGATCTATTACGAATGCTTTCGGTATTATTTTGCATTTAAATTGTTTATAAGAGTTTTTGTAGACATTCTAATTTTGAATATCTGTAAGAAATAACAATAATTATACATACTATATACTTATTTATTAAAGTATTGTAAAGCGTAATCATCTAATTTTATTATTATCAACTAATTTAAAATAAAAAATTAACATAATAATACGAAACGAATTTTTATAGTAGTAGTTGCTTTGCAAGCTACTTCAGATGTAAAACAAATAATATGCTCAGAGTGGCTTCGGAACTTCCCCGAGATTACTATTGGATATCTCAGGATCTAGTTTAGAAATAAAATAAAAGGAAGAAAAAAATTTTTATAGGCTTGTAATATTATTTTTATATTAAAATACTCGCGATAGTCAAATTTGAATTAGGCGCGTTGAATTACGCCATCTCGGGCGGTAATAGGAGGATGGCTGGTAGCATCACCCTCCGCTGGAAAGCACTTGTTGCTGGGTGATAAAACAAAGCGTACGGTTAATGGTATTTTAAAATTATTAATTTACAAAGAATTTGCAAGTATTAAAATTTAAATGCCCAATTATTATTACAATTAAACTTACGTGAATTACAAAATTACTGTAAGGACAACTTTATGTAATCTTAACAAAAGAACCGATAGTATCGATTATCCGTTTTCACTCCTTTGTTTGAGGAAGCCATATTGTTTTTTTTGTTTGGCGTAGGTTTTTGAAATGGCTTGTCTATGTTTGTTTTATGTTTAAAATGGTTTGGTGGTTGTTGTATTTGTTTAAATTGTGGATTTGCATTAATTTAATGTATTTTAAATCGGGTTTGTGATTTATGAATATTTCATTTATTGTTTGCTCCGCTTGGTTGGTACTTGATCCCAGGTGTTTGTTTTTATATAGGTAATTTATCTTTTGAGATTTATTTGTAAATTTTGTGGTTTAGTTATTTATATTTTGTAATTTATTTGTAACTATGACCCGCCCCGGCTTCGCACGGGTGCAATGCTGATACTAAATTAAATACACTACAGAAAAACTATGAACGTTGTATATAAAAACATAGCGGCCCGCTCCGACTTTGCACGGGCATAAAATATATATGCCTATGTCACTCAATGAAAACATGATTAAAATCGATCCAGTATTTTTGATTCATTCATTACTGCCCTTGGCCTGCACGCATTAAATTTGGAGTAAAACAATTCCTCTTTCCCTATACTTACTATGAAGATTTCCTGCTATCTTTGGAATATCTAAATTCATACAATTTTTATTACATTACACATTTACACACGGGTTTTTATCAAGTACTGTTATTTTCCTCGCTAGAGAGCTCCGATAATAAACGCGTCCGATTGCTGCTAAATTCAAAGTGCTATAGGAAGAACCGCGGCCTCCGACGCGCTATTTATAGGCATGCCTCCCCGCAATGCCCCGTCCGACCGGTACCGCCCGCCGCAAACGCAAATTTTAAATTTGTAATATCTCCGAAAATATTTGTTTAATTTACATGCTGTAAGGAACCATATTGATCTATATTAATTGCACACTGTATTAAAGGTACTTAATTCGATAAGGATTAATGCCGTATTGCTTAAAATAGCTTCGTAAATAAGCCATTTTTCACGTAAAAGTAAACAATAAAATGGTTAATGTGGGTTATCCCTAAAAGATAAACATATACCATCGCGGACTTTTTGTAGACCTTTTATGGTGTACAATACTGTAGTACATTAATTTGATCTAACTCGTAGGGTTTAGGCAGCGTTTTGCTAAATTGCTAAATAAGCCCAAAAATTACGACATCACGTTAGAAACCTCTAAAATTAGCAATGTTGCCTTAGTATATGATGCATGTATTATACATATAAACCTTCCTCTTGAATCACTCTATCTATTGGAAAAACCGCATCAAAATCCGTTGCGTAGTTTTAAAGATTTAAGCGCACATAGGGATATAGGGACAGAAAAGGCGACTTTGTTTTATACTATGTAGTGATTTTGGGGTTGGTTATGCATTTAATTATGGTTAGTTAAATGAGGTTGATTTGAAGGTAAATTTAGGTCAGGAGAGTATTAAGGAATTTGTCACAAAATGGCTGAGGTTACCAGGGGTCGCCATCTAATTAATTTAGTCATCCAAATGAATGTTGTTTCGTCTGATTGCACTATTGTTTCTGTCATTAAGAATTGCACATAATGATGTGAATTTAATAGGTTTCGACTGCAAGATTTGCTCCCTATTTTAATTTAAACAATAGTAACACGGTGGGAGGATAACTTGTAATAGTGTATGAAAGTCGCATAAGTAGATTTTTGCTGCGTTGCGTTATTTTATCCTTGAGGGATGTTAGATTAATTAGATGCAATCTTTATGGTATGGTCTAGGTCAGGTTTAGGGTTTTGATCATTTAAATTTATGTTTTAAGTGTCAGCGTTCCTGTAACTAGTTTCTACAAGTTATTATCAACTTTATTTATTTAAATATCTCCACCGACACTTAGGTGAGAAGGAATTTTAATTATATGCTTAAGCACATTGTACAAAACTAAGATTAATGAAAATCAGTAATAATAAAATCATAGCAGCTGCAATTACAAATAGCAAACAAATAATGCATACTCATAGTAATGATTAACAATTGAAAATCATAATGTAATTATTATTTAAGTATAATTTGTTCTTATGTTTACTTTTATACGTAACTTGCAAACTGATCCATAAGTATTAAATCAAATCAAGTCAATATCAACATTATTTTAATTATTGAATAACCGGTCTCACAGATGAAGATCGAAGTTTGTCTTTTTCTCAAAAAGTTGTTCGAATTACCGTGAGGTAGATATTTAATAAAAATATACAAAACCTAACTGACTTGTGTTTTATTTCGGATGAGGTTATTTTGGTGTTTGATTTGGGTTTTGAAAGGTTAATTCAAGCACCGAGCCATCTTCGTTTATTTTGTGTGTTTTGCTTATCTGTTTAGGTCTTTAACGACGCCACTGAGTGAGCAGATTTAAGTATGAAGGACGCCACTGGGTTTTGTTATGGTTCAACTACTGTTTGTTTTTCGTCTGTTTAAAGAAGTTGGGTTACGATTTACACAACGTGTGGGTGTTTTGTTACGATGTTAGGCCAGGGTTATCTAGGTTTGGATTCGAAATTTGTGGCGCGAATTTTGTTAAATAAAACATTTTTTTAATTGCTTTCTAAATTTTTAAGTTTAAATTTAATTTTCTTGTAAATTTTTAAATTTTAATATAATACCCTGACAACATTTTCTATATTGTTTGTTATTAGCTTGTTTTTTATTCATTTTAGTATAAGCCTTTTTCTTTAAATTTAGAGAAAACATTGATCATTAAAATCTTACGGCTGCTTATAACGGGTTGAAAAATGTGCCTGTGCTTTTGTTTTTATTGTTACTCGTGACAACCGTCAATATAATGAAACCAGCAGCTTTATGTGCCCTCCGAAGTACACAGTCATAAAAAATTTAGATTTCCTAGACTTGAACCGGGGGTTGACCACTGATCAAAAATGTGTACACCAAATTTGCATTTACAATAATTTGCAAAAATTGCAATAATTTGCAAAAAATTGCAAAATTTTGCAAATAATTTCAAAATTTGTAAACATTTGCAAACAATTGTAGAAATTTGCTAACAATTGCAAATCATTTACAAAATTATGTACACCAAATATACAAAGTGGTCAACCCCCCGACTTAAACCCAGTACTTTTGTATTAGCAGTTATTGTTCTAACTACCACGTTATGACAACGGTGTTTTTCTTTTCTTTTTTATTATAATAATTATACACTCGTAATTTTAAAAAATATCATGTAAATTTCATGAGATATTAATTTATAAATCTTCAAATATTTTTACTTACCGTAACCAAAGTGCTAGCTCTTATGACAAAAATTCCCATTGCAAAGAATTCAATATCTTGCTGAGATATTTGTGTTATTATTGGAATTGAATTTTTTTTAAAACCAGGACTTTTTACATACCATTTTGAGTTATAAATAGCATTTGAAATTGTAGCCGCCTGCAAAAAAAACTATTAACATTAATTCAATTAACTATTATATTAAAAAGCCAATCAGCATGAAGAGTTCGAGCTCTGCACATGAATTATTTTTCATAAATTAAATTATCACTATTTTTTCCTTGTTGATTTTGGAAAGAGTGCCATATCAACTTTTTACATATACTTTTAAAGCCATTTTGTAAATTAATTTTACAAAGAAATTATTTAAAAAAGAAATATAGCATTGAAATTTTATGAATATTTACTTAAGCTTTCTGCTTAGTAATAAATGGAATTCAATTTATAGCTATCATTATTAAAGTTATTGTTAAGTAATCCAACATTCCCAATACTTTTATGGTAATAACTGAATAATTCCATAAAATTTTTCTAAAGCACGATGTTCTGATGCCTTGACTGGAGGAGAGAATTTATAGTGAAATATTTCAAGAGCGAGTAATTTTATATAGAACATCATTGGTACGGTACTTTAATAAAATTACATGGTTGTTACTGTGGAGGTTTTGCTGCCGTAATCGCAAAATAAAATTACCTGACTTGTTAAGTACTCAGCAGGAATACAGTAAAAAGCAATTTGGATAACTATGCAATACATGGATAATCCATATCTGAACATCAAAATGTAGCTAATACTGAAATAATGTTGGTTAATTAACTAATATAATGTTATTATTCATAATTGTTTTACTCTTGTGATAAGGCAACTGTTTCTGCACAAATCATTGGAACAACAGTGATACATTGAATCATTAATGTAACGGAATAAGTTTCTTGCATTTTTTTGAAATACCTGGAACTTAAACATTAAAAAAAATATGAAAATAGATACCAATAATATTACCTTAATAAAAAACTATGTTGTCGAATGCACATATTTAATTTTTTATTGTGATACATTAAATCTTGATTATCCTTTGCATCATCGGTATTTAAATTTTCCAAAAGATCGAATAAAATTTTAAATTTATTTCCAACTTCACAGCAATAACCCACAAAGAGACAATCATAACTGGATATAAAAAGACAATTAAACATGAAAGCTATATTGGTAGCAGCTAAGTCCATTTTATATAAAATATCGTATCCGGTCATGTTCCATGTTCCTATTGGTAATTTTCTCCCGCCAAAAACTGATAATACCACCGCAGCAATGCACACTAAACATGCATAGAAGAAACCCTTTTGCAAAAGCAAAATATTGTTTGATAAATTGCTTATTTGTTTTTTGGTTTTTTCCGTACAGTTCTCAGTGTTCCAAAATTTCGAAGAATATTTAGACAAGTTTAGAAATTTGCGTTTTTGCCAAAAACATATGGTTAATTTTGACGTTGTCTGGAAAACATTTTATCAATGAATATTTTTTCTAACAGCTAAATTTTTACCTGTGAGATGGAACAAAATGATTCAGCCTGATCTACAAAATTGAGAATTGTCCAGTCCAAATAGAAAAATTGCATAAACGCAAGAGTAAACATAAATGCATAACAGCCAAGGAAAACTTTAGACATTAAAGTTTTTATAAAGCTGGTTTTGAAGTTAATAATCCAACTGTATTGATTTTTGTCAGAGGATGTGCTAATAGGGTTCTGTACTGATTATTCATTTTGAGCTGTTCACCTGTAACAAATAAATATTTTAAATCAGCAAACCGCAAAGAATTTGAGAATAGTATAATCAGAACTTTGTGCAAAAAAGTGAACCAAGGAAAAACATCAAACACAAGAAATGGCGCAAAACTTTTATGAGAAAGCTGACAAGAATTTCATTCTTCAAGACATTGAGAATGAGAAGCAAAATAAATCATCCAAAAAAGACTCAAAGCATTGAATTTGGATTACCTTGAGAGAAAAGAAGAAGAAAAGATTAAATGAATAGATCACTGATACGGATATAATAAAACAGATAAAGAAACTTGACATGAAGAAATTACTGCTTATAGAAAACTTCTAAGTATCTGAAGTTTATGATTCCTACTTTTTATTATTTTCGAATCTTTTCTTTATATTATGCTTATTAGCAGAATGCGTCAAAGCTTAAAAGCTTTCATGATAAATTATCTCGGTGGTTTACCATTGTTTTCCAAAGTGAAACGGTCAGAATAAAGTATTTTGTTATTTATCAGTTTGTTTACTACTCTAATTTACTCAAATTTAAACCGTCGGATATCTTATCCCGGTATAGGTGAAAGAAATTAAGATTGTAGCGCCAATGTAGTACGAATCATAACTAATCCGTCCGTTATGGTTTCATTTGTTTACAGTGTTTCAAGGCGAATATTCGTGTGTTTTGATTTAAATTTTATTGAGCCTATAATTAGCGATAATTGAGCCTACAACATTATAAATGCTAAAATTTGAAGAATTCTAATTTTGATAATAGAAATCGACCACATTTGATAAGAGGCATGAGCTTGAATTACTTCAATATAAAATCAATTAATATCTTAAAATTTGAATACCATAGTGAATTTAGTTTTAAGGTTTACTTTGAGCTATGGGAGGAGGGCTAAAACCATTATAACCATTGAACTGTTTTAATCTTGTTCAAGATTTTATATGTGACATTAGCATCATTACGCCTATGTATCAGGAAAATCAAAAACAAGGAAAAACTAAACAAATTTTTTCGATATACAAAATATGCTATAATTGTAAATGATTATTAACTTGTGAAATTATATGTTGAATAAAATATTTTAAAATTACAACTTTTGAAAAATTTACATTTTAGTCTAAGACCCGTTGCGCATAAGTGGCTTCGTCTTTTAATTTAGAAATAGTTTGACTGATGAGTTCTTAAAAGACAAAACCGCTAATTTATGCGCAACGGGTCTTAGACTAAATTTTCAAATTTCATAAAACTTGTAATTTTAAAATATTTTACTCAAAGGTATGTGGTATACGATATACACTGACCACTGTAGTGCAAGTAATCGGAAACTCATAAATTTAATTTTTTTAAATTAGATTTAAATTAGTTGAAGGATGAACATAAATCCAGTTCAAAAAGTTTGACATTAACAAAATTGTAACAAATCCAATTAAAATTAGATTCATGAAACTGTTTCATTTTACTGCATCGGAAAATAACGTAATCTGTGAATTTTTTTCTGAGATTTAAGTTCATCTATATCTATAATTCTAATATTATATCAATATAAACAAAGCCACTTTACTTTTAGAATTTAAACATACTTAATTAATTAAATACTCCAAACAAGCAACATATTTGGTTTTATATATGTTTTTGTCACCAATACCAGAAAATTACATGAATATCATTGTTTAATCTTACGATTAAACAATTACTCTTTAACAATTACTTTAACTAATTAACTAATAATTAATCTTACGATTAAACAATTGTAATTATATTTAAAAAAAAGTACACCCTGTAGATTTTATTTAAAGTATTGTAACATATAAGCTTCTTCTTCTTCTTCTTCTTAAATTAGGACTAGGTCCTGTAATATCCAACAGTAGCATCGATAAAGATCCGAAGCTACTGCTGGTTCTGTGAGCATATTATTTGTTTTACATCTGAAGTAGTTTGCTAGACTGGCTTCAGATGTGCCTGTTACCCTATATTGTTGTTAATGATGGCAATTCATTAACATAGGAGGACCATCGGCTTTACATGCCTTCCGAAGCATGGAGACGGTCATAGATAGAAAGAGAGTCAGAAAGAAAATTTTCCTTTGTAGGCTCCTCCCGGGTTCGAACCGGGTGCCTTAGCATTAGTAGTGGATCGCTCTAACTACTAGGCCAGTGACCGTCTCAACACATAAGCAAAATTTTGAATTTTTATAAATAAAGTGCGCATAGCACATTCCATATCAAGTAAACTAATCAAAATTAAGAGGTCAAAACTTTTGAAATGTAATCAATATAAATCAGCATTTGTAATTTTGTATATAAACGTTGTAAATAATTTAAATAAACGTAGTATCATCGAGACCGTCGTCTCGTTAGTACTTCCTGCATTTCGACTCGCTTTGGTTGCTAACTTAAGACACTTTCTTCGACCGATTCCGATTGAGTCTGATCGGGAGGCAACTAAAGCGCTCGAGATGCAGCATCTTCCACATCTCCGCATTTGACAATCATAAATAAACATATTGAAATTATATATATTATTATAAACCGCTAATATTAATATTAAATTAAAATTTTCAAAATGAACAATAAAACAAAATTATTCGTGAGCTTTCAGCTGTTATTAAACATCTGATAACAGCAGTAACTCTTGTTAAAAGCACACAAATAATTTTGTTTTATTGTATATTTAATCTATTATTAATTTTATTCTTTTCACTACAAAGCGGTGAGGTTGTGGTTTGAACCCTGCTCGCGCTAGATACACTACTGTGATTAAAAAGTTTAATATCAATCTGTGGATTATGGGGAAGGTAACGGGAAACTACCCCATAAATTATACTTTCTCCTAAATTCATCTTGGCTTCGGCCAAGTTCGGCAAACTAAAATGGGGTTGAGGTAATAAACTTGAACTCAAAAGTACACTTTTTTCTATAAAAATGGGTTTTCCAAACAAAAAAACACAAAAATGCGAATCATTTAAGATGAGGATGAATTTAGTCGGACTTCTATTATTAGCTTTATGGCTAAATTAGTTAAATTTGAGAATTACGATTTTCCTATAAGAAATACATGTCCTCGTAAGTGTATTATTGCGAGATATCGCGTTATTATAGTCTACATTCTATCACCAGTCCTTGCACTGTAGATGGATCGACAGTCACTAGCGGTGGGGAGCTACCAGTTGCTCCCTAATACCTGTCGAGTCAACATCCACACATTTCTGAGTTGGACCGTTCTAGAGGGATATTTTTAATAAGTAAAGCGCTTGTTAAAACGTCTTTAGCGGCCGTGGCAGAGCGGAGCGAAGGCTGCGGAAAGTCGGTTTTGACAAACGCAACTACAGCAAAACTCGAATTCGCTCTAAAAATTATACGTAGGTTACATTATATTTTAGTTCGAAATAAAGTTTGTCTTTTGATATAACTAGTTTTTGATTTCAATTTTAAGGATTTTAATCAATTTTTATTCATTTAGGGATAGTTTAACTGATGAGTTCTTAAAAAGGCAGAACCACTTATGCGCAACGGGGTCGTAGACTAAAATCTAAGTTGAAAAATTTTCGAATTTCATTTAACTTGTAATTTTTAAAATATTTTATTTAACAAAAATAAATTATTTACATTTACTTTTAGCGTTGAAGACTTATTTTAATTGTCGATGATCAGGGTTACAGTTCAAAATAGATAAAAAAATTGCATTGGAATAAATTTTTAAAGTCGTTGTTTTCCAAAATTTGTAGACCTACAATAAATTTTTTTATACGCTAATTAGACACTTATCATAATTCACTTTTTTCATAATCACTTTCATAATCCACTTTAAAAATGGTCAAAATTGGAGTTCAGGTTTATTACCCGCCCCCCTAAAAAGAAGAACTTTATTGCAAAAAGTTGAAAAGACCTAATCATGAAATTCAAAAACTGAAAGAAAAATATTTTGTGATGTTTACTTATAAATTAATTCTTTATAGTCAATGGTTAATAAAAGTAAAATCAGCTTTGAAACTTGACTAGAAACACCTTATTTTATGAAACATAATAAATGCGTACAGAAATGTATCGTAGCTATTGAATTACAGCTCCATGGTTATTTTCAAAAATAAAATTTGGTCGTGATGTAAAAAGAAACTTTGGTTGTTAGTGAAAGGGGACTCTACAATGCTGCACACAACAGATAAATTAATGTAACAAGTTTTCAAGTTATAATTATATCAATACAGCACTAACATTAAATTTATTGTAGTATTGATGATATTGGTCTTACCTCAACAAATAATATATTTACTCTAAAGTGTATAGGTGAGCTAAAAAGCTGTGTGAATAAACTAAGTTTTAAGTAGACAGGGACGTTTGCATTTCTATCGATATAAATTTTTAATAACACAAAAGACTGTAGTTATGTCTGAAAGTTTTACACTACATTTTTCTAACTAATTATATGTTTATAATATATTTTGTAACACGTTCTAGAAACAATTTTATAATAAATTTTAAATTTAAATAACTTTCAAGTGTTTTTTTATGGCTTTTTCCAAAAAAAGTTTATCTCGAGTTTTAACCCAATATTAAAATAATTTTAAAAAATTTAAACTAACTTCCATTTATATGTTAATATAACCTATAATTTGTTACAAATATTGTCGTTTTTTCTAAAAACTTACCTACCTTGTTTCTAAAATTTTCTTTAAATGTGTAAAGTAAATAAATTATTAAAAGCACTTTCTTACAATAATTATTAGGTTATTTAAATCATGATTCAAATTGAATTAAGTTTTCAAATCCGATTATTTGCTTCATATACGCTTCTTCTTTTACATTACCATTCTAATATACTGTTTTTATGTCAATATGTTGTAACAAAACTCGTTTCACGTCGTTTTAACTTATAACGTTAATTAAGAAATCTCCTTATTACAGCCCTGTTCCGCGAAGTAAAATTTAATGTTCAAGTTTCCATTGGGCACCCACCAACAATAAGGACTGTTTGGTCCGCTGCTACCTTTAATGGGAATTTATTAAAATATCTTTCCTTGAGTTATTTCCGCTCTCTGCGCCCGCTCCGCGTCGCTCCGGGCGCTACAAGCGGTTTTGATAAACGCTTTACTTACTAAAACATCCCCGTGTAGCTCCAACTCAAAAATTGTGGATGTTGACCCGACAGATCTCAGAGAGCGACTGGCTCCCTCCTAACGCTGCTTTAGTTAGCCCCGCTCTATGGTTGAGTCGTGCATATCAAACCACAAGTACCGTTAATACAATGGAAATTTTCCCGATTTTTATGATTTTTAAAATTGATTTGTGGCGTTATTATTAGAAATACCGACTTCATCCTCACCTTAATAAACTCAATTTTATACCGTCTAACTACTTGTAAAGAAATTTTTGTAAAATCTCCACAGACGGCGAGTGACACTTAACGTACTCTAGCCAGATGTTCCTATCTGTGCCTGTGTGATAGTTTTATCCTTACCTTCGCGATAGTCTTGTTTTACCTTCGTGAAGAGTTTTCTTCTTGCCGTTGACCAGAACCGTTTTATTGTGGCTTGGTGAAAGAAGAAGTACACGTTCGTTATCTGATAATTTTCCAAACTTATTTAGTGCAATATTATTGATCGGTGATCAATCGTAAAACTTTCTAGAATACTTGTATCGTTGTTGTTTAATTAGTGTAACTTTACCTGTCTATAGTGTACCTTCTAAAAGCCGAATTAACTGCTATACCTGGGTGCTTATCCCATTTCGTGACATCATCGGGTCAACCTAAGGACTTCACAGCATCAACAAGTGCAAAGTGCACGAACCATTAACTGCTAATTGGCGGTAAGCCGTTTAATTGTTGCATAAAAAGTTTTGTTTGTATTTTCTTTTACATTTTAGGGCTAAGTTTTAATTTTTGTTGCATTTTAGTTAAGGGTTTGAGTTGTATAAATATATTTGTAAATATATCCCCTTGCAACTTTATTACGTATTAATTATTACTTAATTGCAATTATTAATCTAAGAACCTCGCGTGGCCCACCACCGTTGATTTCTCCGAACGCTAGCTGGAGTATTTCTGGCTTTTCAGCTTGTTTGACGTAAATAATTCGAATGTACTTAGAAAATTACTTTTAAAGTTTACAAACTTTTCTATAGAATCATGTGATATCATTCTAATGGGATGAGATTTGCCGCTTTCTGTTGACGGTCCGTGCAAAGCATCAAAATCTTTGAGATCTTGGCAACTTTGGGTGTACACTAAATTTTATGAGCTCAACGAATCTATTATGGTGAAGAAACAGTTACAAAATGTCAGTTTATAGCCCGCCACAGACACTGATGCTTGTCTTACGATTTGCTTGTACAGACTTAAGTTGTAATGCAAGACGGACTGTGTGTGGTATCAAGTCTGTCGATTTACTGATTGCGTACCGTCAATTGTCTGGCATGAACAAAATCAAAATCTGTTTGACATTTTGCAGTGTTCCGTCTTGATTACGTTGAACAAGTGCGTGTGTACCTTTGTCACTTGGATTAAGTTTTGAATTTTATAAAAAAAAGAAGAAAACCGACTTCAAAAAAATAAACGCAATAATTGAAAAAATAAAATGCACTACAAAGTATAAAATAATAGTTGAGTTACAACACAACACTTTTTACTAACAAACACATAAGTATTAACAACATATTTATTTACATTTATTAACATATTAACATATTTATTTACATGAAATCACTTATTGAAGTCGGTGCTAAGCATAATATACTACATATTATGAATTGCATCCTACTGATCATACTTACTACAATCATTCAATACTTCATTACTGCTAGGTAATGAAGACGATATCGCGTCTTTATGTGCCTCAAATATGCCTGTTACCCCATTTTATTGTTAAAGATAGCAATTCATTTACATAGGAGGACCACCGGCTTTACGTGTCTTCCGAAGCACGGTAATTGTGTTAAATTGTATATACTTAGCATATACTTTATTATATACTACTATAGAAAACATAAAAATAATAAAATAAAACTATGCTCAAATTAAAAAAAAATTTTTTTTCGTAAACACTACCTTTTCCGGTTGTGCCCCTACCATAGGGGCAATATCGGACACACTAATAAATTAAGAAAAAGGTTTGTTTCACTGAAATGCAGCTAAATCATATGGGTCTTATGGCTCTTATGGGCCCAATTTTTACATACCATACATTGCAGCCACCCATCATCTTTTTTTGTTCTATAATATGATTCGTCACAATATATACACATTTCATCTCTGATATTTGTTCCTTCGTCTTTGTTATAATAATATTCATCATCATCAGAACTTCTTTCGGTTGCTTTTTGTTTTTCTTTGTTCTTTCGTTATTGTCGTTATCATCATTAACGGGACATGTCCGATATTGCCCCGTGCGATTGTGCCCCACGGCACTTCTAACAAAAACATTCGTCAAAAGCACAATACGACTCAACTTTTAATTCATATTTATACATGAAAAGTAAGCGATAATAACCTTATACCTACTGTGAAAAGGCCATTTCGGAATACGAAAGATAATATCATTTGTAGATTGTCTAAAATAATGCAAAAATAAGATTATTCACCTTATAAATTAACAAAATTTCACTACCGCCAAACAAATTCGATCTCATTCCTTGCGTTTGCAGCATACAATGGCGTGGATGTACAGAGTATAATTCAGCACTTACCCCCGAGATAGCTGCAGCTATTGTAATTTTATAAACGTGTCCGGTTGTGCCTCGGGGTCCGGTTATGCCCCCATTCCCTACATCACACCACTGATTGTGTGACTGACGTTGCAGTTGCGTAGCAACGGTAATGATGAATGTAACATAAGAATTAAAGAATTCCGTTATTTTGTCATAGATCATCATCAGAATTTGACCAAATTAATATGGGACCACTCATGAAATACTCCTTTCCAATAAAGAACAATCATCAAAATCGGTTCACGTAGTAAAAAGTTATCGCTGAACATACATAAAAAAAAAGATTCCGACGAATTGATAACCTCCTCTTTTTTTGAAGTCGGTTAAAAATGTCAGACCTTCGTCTAATTTCGCGTGAATTTTTAACAGCCTTTATTGAGTTATATAAAGAAAATGAATGTTTGTGGAAAGTAAAAAGCAAAGACTATTCAAACAAGTTAAAAAAAAATGTTGCTTATAATATTTTAATTGATAAATTAAAAGAAGTTGATCCCGGTGGCAATAAAGACGCCGTAAAAAAAAAATTAATTCATTAAGAACTTGCTTTCGGAAAGAGTTAAAAAAATATAAAGCTTAACTGAAGTCAGGAGCTGGTACTGAAGATGTGTATAAACCAAATTTATGGTATTTCGACCTTCTTGTTTTCTTAACTGATCAAGAAACACCAAGACAGGAGGGTAGAGAAACATTGAAGATAAAATCGCCAATCGATTTAGTGAGGTACGTAAAAATTGAGATAATACCAATAATTTCTATATTTTGATAACTTTATTTAACACAAATACAAAAGTTAAGTTGTATAGTATCTACAGCTGAAAATTCTAATGAATCATATTATCTTGCCAATCAACCTTTCCTTCTCCATTAAAATATTGCAAAAAAAGATTTCTCGATTCATTTGCTTCTGGTCCAAAATGTCTATTATGTCCATGCTGAAGTGCACAAACAGCATTTGGATTAATTCGCAACCCAATATTTAATTTCGATTCTTCCCAATTCTCACTGTCTAAACATTCTGATGACATATATGAATTACCGCACTTCTTGCGTAAAAAGTTATGTAAAACAGCACAGGTCATAATTACAAGATCTATGGTATCTAGTTGTAAATTAATGTTTGTATGCAGAATACGAAATCGAGCAGCCATAATGCCAAATACATTTTCAATAATTCTGCGTGATCTCGATAAGCGATAATTAAATATTTTTTTTTCTTTGGTTAAATCTCTCTGTGGAAATGGCTTTAAAAAATCTGAGCGTAAAGAAAAAGCTTCATCTCCAATAAAAACGTATGGTAGTTTTATAGTACCATTTTGACCTGTTTTAGGTTCAGGTAAACATAATTGTTTACTAACAAGTTTTTCATAAAACAATGTGTTTTCAATTACACCTCCGTCGGAAACACGTCCATTTGTTCCCATATGGCAATAAATTAATTCATAATTTGCATTTGCAATCGCCATTAATACCAAACTATTATAACCTTTATAATTCCAAAAGAATGATCCACTTCCTGGCGGAGGCGTTATTCTAATATGTTTCCCATCCACGCAGCCCAAACAATTTGGAAACTGCCATTTTCTTTCAAATTGACTTGCAATTACACTCCATTCTTTTTCTGTTTGTGGAAACTGCAATGACAAAAAGTATATTATAATCATATTTATTTCAGAGCGAAGAAAGTCTAGTTGTGATCAATGAAGATAATGATGACAATATAAGCGAAGTTCATGAAATATTTTCACCACCAAATTCCAGTGCTTCAACCTCAGCTTCTGAAACAATTTTACAAGCCTTGCCAAAGAGAAAGAAGAAAAAAACTGATCGTTCTGATGAGGTGCTAGAAATTATTGCAAATTCCTTGCAAGGGAATAATGCAAACCAAACAGTTGGGAAATATGTTTCCTATGGAAGCCATATAGCCCCCGAATTGCAAGAGCTCTCGCCAGAAATGGCGATCTATTGCAAGAAACTCATCAATGAAGCGATTTACAATGGCCAAGTAGGACAGCTTACAGCACACTCCAGAATAATAAATGAAAAATAACCTAATTTTGAGAATGTAATGAAGAATGCAGAAGAATGTAATTCTCATTATGTGCCAAATAATAATGATCCTAATAATATTTAATTCATAATAATATTTAATTAAATTGTTTACTACTGTTATTGCTACTATTAATAAAGTACTTACTTTCAAGTATTCTGTTTTTAATTTCTCGTAAATTGCTGCACAAGTATCCGGTATTATTTCACCCAAAGCTTGAGCAGATATGGCACATGTGTATTTTAAGTCTTCGTAATTTCTGCCAGTTGCCAAAAATCGTAAAGTAGCACTAAGGCGTTCGTGAGGTGTTATTGCTTTTCTCATTTGAGTATTCTTTTTTTTAATACATGGAGTTATAATTGTTAACAATTCATTATACGTATTTTCGTCCATCCGTAAATAATTTAACCAATCTTCAGGTTCTAATTTTAATTCATTGAGCAAATTGATGTGACTAAACTCATCTCGTTTTAACAACCATTGCTTACACCACTTTTTTCTAATAATTTGTTTCTTTTTTTTCTTTTTTATTATTAAAACAGCCGCTGCAATTGCAACTAATTTCTTTACGTCGTCTGTCATAATTACCTTACAAAACTGACAATAAAACGGACAGTAGTGGTCTAGGTGTTCCGATTTGCATTACAACTTAAGTCTGTACAAGCAAATCGTAAGACAAGCATGTGTCTGTGGCGGGCTTATTAGTAAGCATCAATCGTAATGATGCAAGTATTTTAGATATAAGGCACTTTAATTTATTGGTAAGCATACCAAGTAAGGATGACAGTACTTAATAATTTAAGGGCTCATACTTACATTTTCACTAAAAACTCTATTACCTCTATCAATCAATGCAGTGGTAATGCATGATGATTTTTGTGGAATTATATTATTTGTAAATTTTTCGACAATACCTTTCATATTAGAGGTAAAAAGAGCTTATAAACAAATAAAGAAACAAAACAGCAAAATATTTAGTTTTTTATTTATTGCAGAAAAATGGTGAAGTAATCGTACAGTATTCGCGGTATATCATTAAAAAGCTCTGTGGAGCAGATTATAATGTGTCAATGTGTATTAATTTCGTTATTATTAAAATTAATGGTTATATTTTTAGTGTCTATAATGGACTGCTATTTGT
The DNA here is from genome assembly GCA_036346125.1 of Lycocerus yunnanus. Taxonomy (NCBI): domain Eukaryota; kingdom Metazoa; phylum Arthropoda; class Insecta; order Coleoptera; family Cantharidae; genus Lycocerus; species Lycocerus yunnanus. Next base: position 22,612 of record JARFIX010000295.1, on the reverse strand, counting down.
AGTTCGCAAAATAAGTCATAGATGCCACGTTATTACATTATTCTTCTGTTTTCTTAAAAACTACAAAAATTTATTAATATCGAAGAAGATATCCGTTTCTCTTTACATCTCCAATTTAACTTTCAGGTAAAATAAAATAACCGAAAAACTGGCCAGATAGTAACTAAGTAACAAAATCAAATTTACCTAGCAAGTATTTTCTTAGAAATGCAACGGAAGGTGATAAACTCTTGCATTAATTTAGTTAATAAGCTTTTACAATAAATATAAACATATAAAATACACAACTCTAAGCTTACAAGGAGGCTCTATGAATCCCCCCATCCTTCTTTAAAATTAATATTATACCTCGAAATTTAAAAACACTTTTAAAAAATAGCAGGTGCTTTTCTAAGTAACTTCAAAAATATTACCTCTAAATTTTATCGTAATATCTTAAGGGGATTCCTAAATTACTACGTTAAAACAAAGACACCTATTATTTGTATTTTTCGTAGTAATTTAAAAAACTCCTTAAGATATTGCTATGAAATTTATAGGTAATATACATATGTATTTAAATACATTTAGAAGAGCACCTAATATTTTTCAAAAGTTGTTTTTTTTAATTTTTAGGTATAATATTGATTTTAAAAAAAGATACGGAAGTACTCAAGGAACCTACCCTTAACAGTTTGCCGAATAATGCAGTTGCAGACAAGTGTTCACCATGGATCTTAAGATTACCCTAAAGTAATATAATAATATTTTTGTTATGATTTTCTTAATATTTGAAATTGTACAACTATTAACCCTGCTATAAAGCAGAGCTGAAAGTGCTCACCCATCAGTGGATTTTGAATTTTACCTAAGAGTATATCAGCGCACATTTACATATACCTAATTGATAAATTTTCACGCTAAACGCGCTTGCCCTAATTGATATCAAAAGCGCTTAAGCAGCGCTCAATTGAATGCAGCCTAAGGAATACAATACCAACATTATTTGAAATTCTTTCAAATTATTTGAAAGTCTAATTTTTTTTCATATTAACTAATTATAATATTCTATATTAGAACTGAAGTCTACCTAATATTTGTAAAGTGTTTGGTGTGGTCTATTATAAATAATTTCAAAATTATTTTGCTTTTAAATTGTTTATGAGAGTTTTCGTAGACATTCCAATTTTGAATATCTGTAAAAAACACAATTATGTATGTACATATATTTAATATTTTTTTATTAAAGTAGGCATTATAAAATGTAATGAAATATTTTTATTAAAATAAAATTTAAAAAGTTAATTAAATAATGAGATTGTATGTGTGTAATTGGTAATTAACTTATAAAAAATATTTAAAGTATGAATTTATAAGTTCAATAAACTTTAAAATTGAATTTGTAAATTAGTAAATATTTTTTTCCACGCTTCTTGATTTAATTAGAAAATTTTATTTTTCGTAAAAATAAACTTTTTGGTTCAAAAAGAATTTTTGACATTAAAAAAAATAATACTTATATATCAAAGAGGTCGATAAATATTTTTGTAAAAAGGTTAATAAATTAATTCATTGAAATCTCGGTTAAAAAAAACATTTTTTCATAATTAAATTAAATAAAAAAACGAATCATTTTATAAGCTTTCAGCAATGGTTTGCGGCTATCATCAGATGTTTTACTAAAACATTGCTGAATAAAACTTACTATAAAAATCGTTTTTAATTTTTTTTAAATTTGTAAGTTTAAATTTAATTAATTTGTTAATTTTTAAGTTTTAATTTAACACCCTGACGACATTCATCATAATTTTTCATAATCGTTCATTTGTTATTTGCATGTTCATATCAACTTCTGGATAAGCCTCTTTCTCCAGAGAAAGAATTTAGCATTAAATCCTTAAAAAGTTACTTATACCCGGTTGGGGAATGCCTATGACCCAGTTTTTTTTTACTGTTACTAGTATCAACCATCGATGCAATGAGACCGACAGGTTTGTGTGCCCTCCAAAGTGCGAAAGAAACATAAGAAATATTATAGGTACACATAATTATTATGAAAAATGTTGTCTGGGATGTTAATTTTACTGGAAAATAATTTTTACTTACCGTAACTAAGGTGCTAGCTCTTATGACAAAAATTCCCATTGCAAAAAATTCCATATCTCGTTGAGATACCTGCACCATCATTGGAATTGAATTTTTTTTAAAACCAGGATTTTTTACATACCATTCCGAGTTATAAATTGCATTTGAAATTGTAGCTGCCTGTAAAATATTTAACTATCATTTTAAACTAATAGTTAATTTAATTATTTTATTATTGGGATTGTAAACCAATCAGAATGTTGAATTCAAGCTAGCTAAGTAAATTTTCCAAAAAATTAAATTATCACTGTAGTTTCTTTTTTGCTCAGTCGATTCTTAATATATATTTTTTAAAATCAATTCGTAAAATAATCTTACCAACTACCATATACAAGCTTTGAAATTTTATGAATATTTACTTAAGCTTTATTGCATAGCAGTAAATTGCATTGATATTTTTAAACTGTCAAACTGACACCTTTTGTTACTGTGCAAAAGCCATCGTTAAATATTCCGGCAACTACCGCGGATACATGCGGTCGTTAGTTCGAACTAACCTTAGTTCGATCTAAACTTATTTTGCTTTTAATTTTATTGCACAGGTGTATACATGTTTTTTTTAGTTCAAACTGAAAGCAATGATATAGCTTGATCTAACTAAGGTAGATCCAGCGGATTAGGTCGCTTTATCTAAGTGTACACATGTAAAGACTAGCCAGGTCGAGCTGACTTAGTTCGAACTAACGACCGCATGTATCCGCGGTAAACGAGACGAAACGGCAATACGAGACTGTAGTGGAAATCACAAACGGAGTACCACAAGTCTCGGTACTGAGACCGACGCTCCAGTATGATGGCGTCTTTTGAATTCCAATGCCCAAAGGAGTGATATCGGTCGGCTTTGCAGACATAAATGTGCTGGCGGCCGCGAAGACAGAAGAAAAAACTGGCAGAAATTGTTCACGAAGTTATCGCATCCATACAATAACAATGAATAGCAAGTAGACACTTGGAGATGGTTCTCGAAAAGATTGAGGTAGCAGTGGTTAGGGGTAGAAGAAGAATCGGCTCGATAGTATTTAAGATGGGCGAGCACACAATAGTGCCAAAAGATAAGATAACGGTTCTGGGTATAGTTATTGATCGAAGAATGTGCTTCCCCACGTAACAACTGTGGCAGAAAAAGTAAAAAAGTGCGGTACCACGCAGGCCAGATTAATGCCCAATTTGGAAGGTCCAAAATCCACCAAGATAAGAATACTGACATCAATTATACACTCGACACTGCTTTATGGTGCGCCGGTATGGGTGAAAGCCACGAAGGTGAGCAAATACCGCAAGCTGTTGATAAAAAGACTGCAAACGGAGAGCTGCGCTTAGAGTCTACAGCGCTTACTCGACTTACTAAGGCAGTAAGGTGTTATTAGCAACAAAGAGCGACAAAATGACAAGAAGAACGGTCCAAATCAACCAAGGGCCAATGAACCAGAACGCTGATTACGAACATCTAGTCATGGTGCGATCGGAAGCACGGAAAGATCAGTTTCCACCTGACACAGGTCCTGACGGAACATGGGTGCTTTAAATCTTATCTGCACAAAATGCGCAAGGTTCTTTTAAACACCTGCTTTTACTGTACAGAAAAAGATACGGCGGCAAACACTTTGTTTCACTACCGGAAGTGGGCTGAGGCTAGACAAGCCACAGAAAAGGACATACAGTGCCCATTATCAGCTGAACATAAGTATATGTATGTAGAATATATGTAGAATATATATGTATAGTATATGTAGAAAGTAAACATAACTGGATGGCTATTAACGCATTTGTTAGTGGGGTAATGCGAAAAAAAGAAGAAGAGAAACAAAAACGTCGAAACATCTAAAAGCGCAAAAGCTTTTGTGTAAAGTGTAAAATTAATTGTGTACCTACTAAAAAGGCATTGTTTACCTCTATATCTGGGTGCTTATTATATTGGAATCTCCTCATAATACCTGTACAACTGGTCAAACCACGCAATCCGACCATTCAGGACATCATCAACAATAGTGCAAAGTACATGAACAAAAATCCTTTTTTTGATTAGCGGTAATCAGCTTTTTTGTCTATCTGAACCAGCAGTATAGCGTAAAGTAAACACCGGCCCACTAGAAAGCAGGAGACCGCGGTTTGAGTCTTGGTCGCGTCGGATACGCTGCTGTGATTAAAAGTCCGATATTAATCTTTGAACTGTAAGAAAGCCAACGAGAAATCACTCAATTAATTATATTTCCTAGTAAGGTCAGCTTGGCTTTGGCTAAGTTGATCGCCTATGCACTGTAAAGTGTATGGCACTCAAAGAAGATTGCTTATCTGTATTATCTGTAATAGCCATTTGTAAATATAATTATTAATGCATTTATTTGCGGTATTATTAATTATTCATTTTTTAAATCAACTTAGAAACGATTGCATGGTCAACGCCCGATTCAGCTCTCCGATTGCTAGCCGGGGATATCTTTTTAGGGATTTCAGCTTGTTACACTGGCCACCGGATTTACATACCTTCCGAAACACGGAGACGGCCACAACAAAGTAAGTCTCTGTCCGGATTAGAAGTTCAAAACCGAGCAATTTTATATGTAGAGCATAATTGGCTCTTTAATAAACTTACGCGGCTATCACTTTGGAGGTACATCGCTGTCATAATCATAAAAAACATTACCTGACTTGTTACGTACTCAGCAGGAATACAGTAAAACGCAATTTGAGCAACTATGCAATACATGGATAATCCATATCTTAACATCAAAATATAGCTAATACTGAAAAAAATGTTTGTTAATTAACTAATATTATTCTATAAATCTGAATTATGTTACTCTTCCGATAAAGCAACTGTTTCTGCACAAATCATTGGAACTACTGTGATACATTGCATCATTAATGTAACGGAATAAGTTTCTTGCATTTTTTTGAAATAACTGAAACTTAAACATTAAAACAATATGAAGATAGATACCAATAATATTACCTTAATAAGAAACTGTGCTGTTGAATGCATTTATTCAACTTTTTATTCTGATACATTAAATCTTGATTAGCCTTTGTTTCGTCGCTATTTAAGTTTTCCAAATGATCGCATAAAATTTGAAACTGAATTCCGACTTCACAGCAAAACCAACAAAAAGACAATCATAACTAGATATAAAAAAACAATTAAATATGAAAGCTATATTGGTAGCAGCTAAGTCCATTCCATATAATGTATCATATCCGGTCATGTGCCAAGTTCCTAGTGGTAATTTTCTTCCGCCAAAAACTGATAATATCATTGCAACCATGCACACCACACAAGCATAGAAGAAACCCTTTTGCAAAAGCAAAATATTGTTTGACAGATTGCTTATTTGTATCTTTGTTTTTTCCGTACAATTCTCGGTGTTCCAAAATTTCTCAGAATATTTGGACAAGTTCATAAATTTGCGTTTTTGCCAAAAACAGATAGCCAATTTTGACAATGACTGGAAAAACATAATATTATAGTTTAAGCTTATTTTCCGCTTGCCTCCCTCCGCCTTCTTGAATTTTCTTGTGAAATTAGTCTTAAACGATTAAATTTCTGTTAGCATAATTTGAATCACAAGCATCGCAGAAGTTTTCAAAAAAACTTTTGATGGGATGACTGGGAAATGTTTTTCAGTAATTAACATTAGAAATAAAAAAAAATTTATTTAAAAGCAGCCGGCCTATCACCAAGAATTGAGACAAAAATTGTCCAATGAGTATTAATTTAGTCTCTACTTTTGCTATTACTGGCGTTACATAATCTAATCAAATAAAATTATTGTTGAGTAGTGAAACTACAAAATACGTAAAATTTAATACGTTGAAAATTCTTGTCCTGGTTGTCCCAAAAAATTCGAAATAGGAAGAAAAATAGAAAAACATTTTCCCAGTCTACCATTTCCCAGTGGGGAGGAAATGTACGTCTAAATCATTACCTGCGACATAGAACAAAATGATTCAGCTTGATCAACAAAATTGAGAATAGTCCATTCCAAATAGAAGAATTGCATAAACGAAAGAATAAACATAAATGTATAACAGCTAAGGAAAAGTTTAGACATTAAAGTTTTAATAAGACCATTTTTTGAAGTTAAGAGTCCAACTGTATTCATTTTTGTTAAAGGGTGTGCTAATAGGGCTCTGTACTGATTATTCATTTTAAGATGTTTACCTGCAAGAAATAATAGTAAATAGTTTAAATTAACAAACCGCAAGCAATCTTGTAATTGCAATTTACGACCGACAAAGTCGCGAGTTAATTATTTTTCGCGAGTCGATAATTAAATTTTATCGTCGTGTACAAAACTTAATTTTTTTCTATAGTAGATGTTAAAAAATCCCAAATAAGAAGAAATATCTATAAGAATCTTAATTTCAAATTAAATTGTTTATGCTATCAAACATACTTTGATTATAATTGCAATAAAAACAAAATGTATTTAATTTCAGTTAAAATAATGTATTTTATCTCCTCTAATTGTTAAAAATTTAAAATTAAAATTTATGTAGGCCTTCAGTCGATTGATAAATCTTATTGTCGTAGATAAATCTAGACAAATCATAATAAATCCTTTACAATTCGTATCCAAAACCGTAGCACCGCATACTTAAATAAAATAAAATAAAAAAATTAAAAATTTTAATTCGAACAAAAAATTCACTAAACTAGTAATTATTAAATTCATACTTTAAATAAATTAATTTATTTTAATAAATTTTGTTGTTCATTTAACCTTCAGTTAATCTTTAAAAATATTAATTTCATAAAAGAAATGTATTATATTATGTTTTTGGTTCCCGTCTATCTCAATTAGTAACAATGTATTTCCCATTAATGCATACATTATTTTAAGAAACAGTAATTTATATTCCATTTTAAAGAAAACACTTTGAAATGAAGTAAAAATTCTATGACGCCTGTTTAGGGGCATAATAATAACTGTAGCTATTAAAAACATTAAGCAAAATAATAAAATTAAAAAGTAGCTGTAATTCCGTAATTAATTTTGGAATTTTAAATATTAGAATTTATTTCATTTACCGCAATGTATGTAGATATTATTTGAATGTTATTGAAATGTCAATAATAAAAGGGGTTACATCACTCAGTAAAATTTATTTTTTCGATTTTTTTTTAATTGCATGAAAACATGTATAAACTATCTAAAAATGATATTCCATCACATTCAGATGTGAGAAAAAATTTTAAAAATATTTACAGCTCATTTTTAGAAGTCTCTCCCAACGGTCTGAAATCATATACTCAAACTGATAATTTTAAGTCAGTACAAGACTCCAGGAAGGACCTAACGTCGTTCAGAAAGGATGCTGAAGAGCAAAATTTAAACCTAGAAATGGAGCTATACGGTGCTGGGATAGCGGAATAAATTTAAAAAAATCAGCAAGCCGATACAATATTCAACTTTTCATTTACAAAACTTGAAACGCGTTTTTCTCAAAACTACTTTTTTAAAACGGTGTGCAACATAACTTGAGAAATTTTTTATCCGATTGCCTTAAAATTGAAGTGTAGCTTCTTAGATGTATAATTTATGGAAGTACCAAGGATTTTTGCGATTAATAAATAATAACATTTTCTATAAACAATTTAAAATCGATTTTTTCGTAAAAATTAAAAAAAGTTTAAATGTATGCCAAATTTGTAAAATTAATATTTTATAATAATCACAGGTACTTCCAAAGAAAACTCATATCAAATAAGAAAAAATTTTTGTAATGTTGTAGCTGCTGTCTGGACATTGCTACCCTGCACACCGTTTTTCTTTTGATAAAAATCAAGTCTCACTTAATTTACTGCTACAATGCCATTTTAATTTAAAATCAAAATAAAAATATTCTTGCATACCTTAAAATATTTACAATAAACCCTCAAAACTATACTTCCATTCCTATATTGGTTATGTGAAAAAAATTCTCAAAATAAGCTTCATTTTTTCGCATCAGTGAGTGATGTAACCCTTAAGGTAGAGGTTTTTGTTGAAACGACTAAAATATGGTTTTCTGTATAAATTTTATTCAGGTTTTATATTAAAAAATTAAAAGTAGGCATAATACAGAGCGGTCAAATTTTATAAGAGCTATATATTTTTAATTTGAAATGAAGATAAAACAGTACAATGACGGCTTGGGTAATCACCCAAATTTTGGCAATAAAAAAAAATTTATAATTAAATTTAAATTAATTAGAGGAGGAACTTAACCCCAGTTCAAAAAGTTAGAAATTGACAAAATTGTGGCACTTTAAAGTAAGAATTTGGTTAATAGCGCGCCAAATTTGAATTTGGAGAAATTAAAAAAATTATAAATAAGACGAAATTTTTAGAAATGCTTAAAAAGACAAACATAGTCGACCTGCATTATAAACTAAAGTAAGATTTTGCAGAAATTATAATTTTTGTTTACTATTTTTTCATTCGACGATGTTGCTGAATGCGGCCCTGCTATTTTGAAAGTTTTTTTTGTGGTAATATGCTATGAAAAGGTAGATTTACACTGACCCATCACCACAACTATATTTTCTTTTTCAATAAAAATTTGATTTCTGTACCTGTATATATAGAAATTTTTTCAAAAAACTGTACAAAATATTTTAGCACCTAAAGCCTATAGCATATTATTCTCAAATGATAAATATTTTTAATAAAATATTTTATGTTAAAAAATATAAACCACTTATGCGCAACGAGGTCCTAAACTAAAATGTAAGTTGGAAAATTTTCAAATTTTATTCAACTTGTAATTTTAAAATATTTTATTCAACCTATAATTTCACAAGTTAATAAACATTTATTAAATTTATTAAAATTATAAAATATTTTATTAAAATATTTTTAAAAATGTAAATTTTGTTGGCACGTAGTGTGATTTTTATGTACCTTGATCATTTATGTTTGATAGTAAACTTGCGTTCGATGTAATTTTCTCACTGAGAACATGGAAAATTATATTTTATATTCAAGAAAAGGTATTTCTTCCCAGAAACGATTAAAAGTTAAAAATACAGTAGAGCGTCGGTAATCCAAACGTCTGCTAATCCGAATAAACAAATTAAAAAAGGGTACTGAATGAAAAATAATGTCCAAGAACGTAACCGCGATGCGACGTTAAATTCCGCGCAATCAAGTGGAGTTTTGTGTTTACTGCAATATATACCTATTACCTTTGAGTTCTGTTACGTAGGTGTTTATTTGTTGTATTCAATATTACGTCTTTTCAACTATTTAGCAGCAATATTTGATAATCCGAACAATTTGATAATGCGAACCACCTTCGGTCCTAATTAGTTCGGATTATATTATTGGCGCTCTACTGTACCTAAATATGAAAATCAAAACTCTACAAAAACATAATTCATGATGCTTTCTTGTAAATGGTGACAGTTAAGATTCCCGGATTGCGATTTTTACCATTTTTGAAGTGGATTGTGAAAGATGAAGGTCTAATTAGCATATAAAAAAATAAAATTTGCGGTCGGTTTACATATTCTTAAAAAAAACCGCTTTAAAAATAAATTTGGAATACAATTATCTCATTGGCTCTTTTGAACTGTAACCCCGCCCACCCAAATTAAAATAGGTTGCGGCGACAGTAAATATACAAGAATCTCGGTTTTAACAACAAATTATAAAAGATAATGGTGTAATTAGCTAATAAAAAATTAAATATGTGATCGGACAACAAATTTAGCAAAAATAAATCACTTTTTGTGTGAATCCGTTTCTTGATGTAGTTGCGCTGTCAAAACCCACTCAAAAGCACGATTTATGCCCGATTTCTTCGCCTAGAGATATCTTTAAAATAATCTATCTATTAGATAAATTAACGAAGTAACTAATCAGACAGCAGCAAAAAAAACAATCAGAAATATGATTGGCTGCTTTGTTAATTTATCTTATAGATAGATTATCGAAGAGATATCTCTAAGTGAAGAAATCTGGCATTATTCACATAGAGATATCTATTAGATAGCTATCTGTTAGATAAATTAACAAAGTAACCAATCCGACAGCAACAAAACAAAAAATCATAAATATGATTGACAAATATGATTGACGATATCTAACAGATAATATCTCTTGGTAAAAAACCGACATAAGTAAGATTAACTTATAGTTAAATTTACTAATAGTATCATTATAAGCTACATTATAAGCATAATACATACAGAAATCTTGCTGTTTAATTACTAAAGTTCTGTGAGTTTTTCAAAAATAAGCCTTGGTTGACTGGAAAGAAAATTCGGTTATTAATGAAAAAGTCTTACAATGTTGCAAACTATAGATACATACAACAACTGACGTATGTAACAACTGACAAGTTTATTTTATATAAATTTTACTGCACTAACATTTAACTGTATCGATGATATTGGTTTTACCTCAACAAATAATATATTTACTCTAAATTGTACAAATATGGGTAGTAACAAAGCTGTCTGAATAAACTAAGTTTTAAGTAGACAGGGACGTTTGCATTTCTATCCATATAAATTTTAATAAGACAAAAGACTGTAGTTATGTCTAAAGTTTTACTACATTTTCCCAACTAATTACATGTTTATAATATTATATTTTGTAACGCGTTCTAGAAACAATCTTATAATAAATTTTAAATTTTAACAACTTCCAAGTGTTTTGTATGACTTACCTCAAAATAATTTTATCTCAAGTTTTAACACAAAATTAAAATATTTAAAAAATTTTAAACAATTTCAATTTATCTAGTCTATGATTTGTTCCTATTTGATTCAAATTTTTTAAATTAAAGGTTAAATGAACAAAAACGAAACATTATTTGTAAGCTTTCAGCAACCTTTTAATTTAAAAATTTGAATCAAATATTAATTTCACAGGTTAATAATATATATAATTTCTATCATTTGTTTAAACTATTTTCGTATCTTATAAAACTATTTACCTCATTTCCAAAAATTCATATATCATTTCTTTAAATTAAAATAATAAATTTGTATCTATTAACGTATTATAAAAATATATTTTAAGTATTAAATTTGCAATTATTACAAGTCATAATGACATCATAATTAAATTTGAGAATTAATAATTTTTTTCTACACTTACTTATTTAGTCCATTATATATGTGTACACTTATATTTCGTTCTTCATCTACTCATCAGATAGGCATAGATTGAAAATTAAATATTTTATCCAATACTTATTAATAATAGGGTTATAACTATAGCGATTTTAAACTAATAAACTAACTTAAATATAAGTCACTCAAGTGAACTAAAAGGTTTTAGAGTAATCTAAGAAGTTTTAGCGTAAGTTAAAAAGTTTTAACTCACTCTTAGTGGTTGACAACTAATCACTAGCGTACTAATAAATTTTATTAATTTAAATTTAACAAAATTTTTTCTTCTTCTTCTTTTTTTAAATTAGGACTAGGTCCAGTAATATCCAACAGTAACCTCGACAAAGATCCGAAACTACTGCTGGTACTGTGAGCATATTATTTGTTTTACATCTGAAGTGGTTTGCTAGACTGGCTTCAAATGTGCCTGTACTCTATATTATCGTTAATGATGGCAATTCATTAACATAGAAGGACCACCGGCTTTACGTGGCTTCCGAAGCACGGGACGGTCATAGATAGAAAGAGAGTCAGAAAGAAAACTTTCCTTTGTAGACTCCTCCCGGGGTTCAAACCGGATGCCTTAGCATCAGTAGTCGATCGCTCTAACTGCTAGGCCAGTGACCCAGTAAACAAAATTCTCAAATTTAAAAATTATTAAATATATTTTGATACGTTATTAAGAGGTATTGGATAAATTCTTGTATGCACTCATGTGTCAATTACATAAGCCACTTAAGACCCCACTCGTCCTACGGGCTCGCTGGCTAACATTTTTCTCGCATGACTTATTTGCAATACAACATACTAGTACAATAAATAGCTATAAAATAAATATTTTTTAACGTTGGGGAGTAGAAGTCAGTTTCTAGGTGTTGAAAATTGTGACAGAAATAACTCATTTTACTCTAGGGAATATAATAAGAACAAAACTCCTCTAGTGAGTTTTCATTATACATACACGTATTAATAAAAACTAGTAAAGAAAGAAAATTTAAGAACTGATTTATTAATATTAGTAGAAAATGATACATTATTGCAATTTTCAAATTTAATCATCATTATCATCATTTTCTTCATGGGTTAGGTCGTTGACCTCTTCCGGCTCATCTCTTCCTCGGTCGTCCCACATCTCTGCGTCCTTAAGGTTGGTATTTATAGATCTGTAGGGGAAATTCTATAGGTTTCCATTCTCTGGAGGTGTTTCTCTTATTTTGTTCGGTTTCCCACTATTCTATCATTTAAGTTAAATACTTTGTAGGTTGTCTCTTATCTAGTCGTTTTTTATTCTATCCGTTCTTTAGCAACTGTACTTTCGAACAAGTTACGAACTTCAATTATCTCGGAGTGCAAATATGTAAGTAGCAATAATAGTAGCACAATGGAAGTTAGAGCAAAGATACAAGCTGGAAACAGATCGTAATTTGCAAGTAGACAGCTACTGAAAGACAAAGAAATAACAAAGAAAACGGCGAGAGTTAATCAACCGTGATTGCGATTTTTACCATTATTTTTGTAAATTATGATAGATAATGATGCTGTATAGACATAAAAAAAATAAAATTTGCGGACGGTCCACAAATTTGGTTAAAAACGGCTTTAAAATTAATTTAGAATGCAATTTTATCATTGGCTCTGTTGTACTGTAACCCCGCCCACCAAAATTAAAGTAGGCTGTGGCAACAGTAAATATACCAGAAACATGGTTTTTACAACGAATTATGATAGATAATGGTGTAATTAGCTAATAAAAAAATTAAAGTTGTGATCGGACAACAAATTTTCGAAAAAAAATCACTTTTTGTGTGAATTCATTTCTGAGGTGGTTGCACTGTCAAAACCTACTCTCCGCACCCGCCCTCGCCCCTCCGGGGCTCGTGCGGGGCTTCGAGCGGTTTTGACACGTGCTAAACTCATTAAAACACCCCTTAAGCGGCTCCAACTCGAAAATTTTGAAAGTTGACGCGACGGATCTCTGAGCGACTTCAACTTCCCACCACTAGTCACTGTCGACCCAGGCACAGCACACGTACCGCCAACAGAATGAATGATACCTTTTCATTTTAATACACTTACATGTATTTCTTATGGGAAAATTGCAATTTTCAAAATTAAATTGTGGCCTTATTACAAGTCCGACTAAGTTCATCCTGCCTTTAAAGTTCTTGTATTTTTCTGTTCTTTCGTTTGGTTGAACCATTTCTATAGGGAAAAGTGTACTTTCGAGTCACGTTTAATTAACTCTTGCCAAGAAAACGAAGATCTAAGTATACAAATCCCTGATAAGACCAGTGGTGACATATGTGTCGGAAACAATGTGCCCAACGCAAAGAGAGGAAGAGGACCTTAAGGTCTTTGAAAGAAAAATAATTCTAGGCCCAAAGTATGTAGACGGTGTATATAGAGCAAAAATGAACCATGAAATTCAGAGGGAGTTGCACGGCGAAAACGTGGTGAGATTTATAAAGGCGCAGCGTTCGAGTTGGCTGGGCCACATTATGAGGAATAATGATGAAGAGGTAATAAAGAGAGTGATGATGTAGGTACCAGATGGAACCCGTGCCAGAGGAAAGACGAGACTGCGATGATGGGACAGTGTGATGGAGGACTTGAGAATGACCGAGGCGAAAAACTAGAAACAAGTCTGTGTTTATCGTACAATCTAGAGATCAATAGTAAGAGAAATGAAAATACACACCAAACTGTGAGAAGAATACGCCACAAATAATTTTTGATTTTAATCTCCCTTTGAGGCTTAATCCCCCTCTAAAAAAAAAGATTTTGTAAGGCCCAAAAGGATCAGCTCAATTCAGCAATGAATGTAATGCTATTTAATAATAAAAATAATCTATAATAAAAATTGAAACAAACTCGAAACGTTAGAAAACCTAAAAACCAATTAAACAAAATAAATAGCGAGAACTTGGACTAATGCAAGTAAAACAATGTCTCTATCTGTATTGACTTTTCATCGACTCTCACGACTTCCTCATCAAAACTAAAAAAGTTGATTTATTAGTTAAAGTGCACCAATTGCTACAAAATTATCTCACCCAGGATATGATAATTTGCATCAACTGTAGAAAAATATACACAGGAATCATGGTAAGTATATCATTAGTTGCAAAATTGAAAAGTAAATTATAACCAAACACACGTTAATTATTCACTAGACTTATGCCCATAACATATCATAACATATCTAAATAAATATAGCTTAGCATCTGGGCATCTTCTCTATAATTGACACATTTGTTAGTTTTAATATGAAACATCTCACCTATGTTTCTTTTTATTTTGTTAGCTTTATAGTCTAAAATTTCTCCTTTGCCAAAATCAAATTAATACCGCAGTTTGCATTTAGTGGACTGTTAGTGCCATGGTGTTATCTACCTTATTTTTTGTTGTTCTTCCGACGTTATGATTCCTTACTACTACTCGAATTGTCGAACTCTTCTTATCTATCGTTCCACAATCTTCTTCTTCTGTTCTTAACTTTATTTTTTCAAATTCAGAAATTGAAGTTGGATCGCTGTGTATGTGCTGGCGTTTTACCTTTACGAGCAAAAGCTTCCCCTTGTCAAAAGTCAGTAATATACAGGGTGTCTCCGTGATCATAGAGAACCTCTGAAATGGCGACAGAAGACGCTTTTCTAAGAGATATTTTTAAATAAAATTTTGTTGTAGCCCAAAGCCTTGAAAGGTACGCCTCTTTAAAGTAAATTTTTCAATTTTTTGCTTTCAAACGGCCATAGCACCGTAAGTATTGATTCTATAATATTAATACATTAGTGATTTTTTTAAAATTATTTTTCTATAACCGGACAGAAAACTAAAATTTGCCCATTAGTAACAGCTTTCAAAATTTGACATTTATTCATCGTACGAGAAAGTATTTTGCGCCTTGCGCAAAGTGCGAAAATACTTTGCCGCACGTTCCCAAAATCAAACAAACACAAATAGATCAATAATTTTTATCAAATTCTTTTTTGGGTATTAATAACAGTTATAAAAAAAAGAGTGTGTGCAACTTGTGCACGAAATGCATATTTTGCACACGAGATACACAAATAACTATTTTTAGTTAATAAGTTTCCTTAAAGGCTTAAGAATAAGAAAATAAATGAAAATAGGAAAATAAAAAAAAATAGTTTTTCTAAAACTGTATTTTTCAAATAGGGCGAAAAAATAACTCCTACAAATCTTTATATAGAAATTTTGAGGGTAACATCTCAGATACATTATCTAGCGAATGGCGGACAAATTTTGCAATAAGTTATAAACTTTATTTTATATAAACAATTTTTAGTGAAATTTGGGTGTGAAAACTGAACTTTTTACATGTGAAATTCATTAACATTTTTGCAAACACTTACATTTTAATTATTTAAACATATTATTTTTGTTTGGTTTTTAACATTTTTACATTGACAGTGCAATTAAAATAATTACTATTGAATGCATATAATTTTTAATTAAGATGTTTAATCTATTTACAATTATTAAAATATTTACAAAATCGAGAACTTTATAATTATCCTTGTAATTATCTCAAAATTATTACATAATTTTTTTTTGTATAATAGTTTAGAATACGTACTAACGTACATAATAAATTTGTCTGTATATATAACAGAATTTATAGATACAGTGAGCAACGAATTGTTTCGTACGTTATCAAGATAATTGTATCATTTGAAGACATTTTTTCTCATATAAAAATCGCTATTAGACATTTTTTGTTGAAACTTTTATTTCCTTCGTTTTTGTTTATATATATTTTTTTATTTTGTCGTACCGTTTTCAAGTAACAGTGACTTAAAGAAGTCCCTGTAATTTTTTTTTATAAAACTACCATAGGAGTAATGTTAATTAAAAATTAAATTAAATTTCCTTAACCTGAAACTATTAAATTCATTCTTAAAATATTATTAAAGAAAAAGAAAATATAGTTGAGCTGATAGGCCAATGTAATATTACTATCACATTACTATCACCAATTTATAAATTAATGTTTATAATTTTTTTAAATTTCTCTAAATTTTTCAAAAAAAGTGTGACCATTTTGGCATTACCCAAAAAATTTGCTATCTTTGGCCATTTTTTTTTTTTTTTGATTAATTTTAATTTATTTATTTAAATGTACAACTGTACATACGTATACATAACTACAACAATAAATTTTAAAATACCAACACAATTCAAAGTACAAAAATATAAGATGTAAACATTTCAATCTATTCTTCAAAAAATAAATTTTAATTTTAAAATAGCACTCCAAGTTGGCTCACCCTGTATATCGATGGCATAGAGTAATTTGGTTTATTTTTCTAGTGCTGGTGTCAGTTGGTATATGGTTTATGTTGGTATGTCAATAGCATATTACGTTTGTTAGGTTATGTATTAAGGAGGCTTCGGTTTTCCAAAAAACCTACATAAAATATTTTTATTGTAATATAAGATATTGTTGAAAAAGCTTAAAATGGTGAAACTAACAGCAGATTTGATACAAACTACCATGCAATACATCAATCCAGTAAAGGATCGGGAATTGGATTTGAGAGGTTAGTAACGTATCCTTGTTAATGAATGTAGTTAAATTACCGACCTAAAATTTTGATTATAGGATATAAAATACCGGAAATTGAAAATCTAGGAGCCACTGGTGATCAGTTTGATACACTCGATCTTTCCGATAACGATATAAGAAAATTAGACGGCTTTCCATACTTAAAACGATTAAAGTGTTTATTGCTAAATAATAATCGAATTGTGTAAGTTTAAAATTTATTCTGCTGTGTTTAGTGATAAACTTGTTTTTTAGTCGAATTGCTCCCCATTTGGAAGACTACATCCCAAATATGGAGACCGTAATATTGACTGGAAATCATATTGCAGAATTGTCCGACCTCGATCCATTAATATCTTTGGAGAATCTTTCTACTATAAGCTTACTGCATAATCCTGTGATAGCAAAACCCTACTACAGATTGTACGTTGCATTTAAAATTCCTCAAGTGAAATTACTAGACTTCCGCAAGATAAAATTGAAGGAACGGCAAGAGGCAAACCAATTCTTCAAAAGTAGTAAAGGCAAAGAAGTCCTCAAAGATGTTGCCAATAAGGCGAAAAGTTTTGTGGCTGGTGGAAATGCTGTCAATGCAGCCAAAAGTAATTTTTGAAATTAGATTGTTCGATATATATTAACGTTGCAAAATTTTAGGACATACTGATCAAGAAACTAAGAAAATTAGAGAGGCAATAGCTAAAGCAACTTCCTTGGAAGAAGTAGACAGGCTGCAACGTCTTTTGCAGTCGGGTCAAATACCAGAGTTGAACGGACAAAATGGATCATCATATCACGGTAATGGTAGATTTGCAATCTCTTAATTTATTTTATTATTAAATTTTTGTAGATCATGGCTCAATGGACATGGATGTATGATAAAAGGTAACTTGATTACTTGACTGGTATCAAGTAAGGTATGTATGTATATGTCTTCAAAATTAATTTTGTTTTTAAATATTTGTATTTTCTTTTTTTATTATTGTATTAGTTTTAAGTTGATAAGAACACAAGTTGACTGTATACTACAATTTATAAATTTGAAGCGATTTTTAATTTAATGATTTATTTCTAATAAAATTGTGATTTTGTAAATAAAATATTTTAATTTGCAGCACGCTCATTTAAAATTATATCACATGTACATAAAAATTAACAATTATCATTAAAGATGCATCCTAAATTTGCTCCTAAAGTGTAAAAAGTCGGTACCAACACTGAAAACTGCATTATCTTGGCTGTATCAGGACGATTATTTGGATTCGATTGTAAACAGGCCTCTATTACGTAGTGCAATTCTTTGTTGTAAAATGTAACATCTATTACTTTCCTTTCACCACTGTACAGAATACTCAGAATCACATTTGCCAACTAAAAATAAAAAATTTGTTTTACTAATGTGTTTCATTTGTTTCAATGCAATGTACATACCGGCCCCTCAAACATGCGTTCCAAAGCACACAATTCATATAAAAGTAATCCCAGAGACCATATATCGCTCTTGAGTCCATAAGGATGCCCTTGGCAAAGTTCCGGTGCAAGATAATTTGTAGTTCCTATCACCGTGCTTGTTTCGATTTCACTACATTAGTTTTTTTTTAAAAATTTATAGATCAAGGTTAAATAGAAAGCTTACTTTTTAAGCATCTTAGAAATTCCAAAGTCACCGATTTTCACAACCAATCCATGTTCTCCAGTTAAAAAGACGTTTTGTGTCTTCAGATCACGATGAATGATATTCTTTGAGTGGATGTGATGTAAACCAGAAAGTATTTGGCAAAAAATTGAAATCACATCCTAAAATAAAACTTGAAGTAATTGCTAATTATAAAATTTCTATTTAATGTTACTTTTTCTTGAATAAAACTAGTTTGTCGCTTAATAAAATCAAAAAGTGTTCCGTTAGCACTAAATTCCATAACAATATAAAAGGTTCCCTTAGATAAGAAACTGTCGTAATATTGTACAATATTTGGATGATTCAGAGATTTTAAAATAGATACTTCGTTTTTTGAAATTTGCAGTCGTTCTTCGGTGGCTTCTAATTTGACTTCTTTTACTACAACTTTTAATTTATTATGCTTCCTCTCGCATAAATGGACAGTTCTAAAGAGTGTAATTGTTTAGAAACTACAGTCATTTCAAAGTTATTGTTTTTGATTAACTTACCCAAACGTACCTTCGCCTAACTTTTGTATGAAATTAAAAGATTTTAGCATTTTTGTTTTTCTTTTCTTACAGTAATAATGAATAAAACTATTTTACGTGTTTGAATTTTAAAATATGCGAAACAAAAGTATTTTTGTAGATAAATATTACTATCACATTATATTTATGGCATATTTTTAGTTATACCTAACATGTGGAAATACTACAGGTTTTTAAATCGATTTAATTTTTCAAATTTGAGAATAAAATTGTATATTAATGGTAAACTGTGCTTTGTAAATAATATTAAGCTTACCAATACCTTTTTTTTGCAGAATACTAATAATTTACTTTTTTTATTATGCTGTTTCACTTCAATGGTTCGTCATAATTCCAGTCCGGGCCTGATGGGCACAATTCAAATTAAAAGTTTACTGGACTTGTAATTATTAAATTCGTACTTAAAATATTATACTTTTACAAATTAATAAACAATAATTATATAGAAACCCCTTACACTAAAAAATCTGTTCTTACCAGTTACAACATCGTTCTTGAAAGTGACCCAATCATCCAACGTTCAAATCATCCGTCATCAAACAAAAATTGAAACAGAATTTAAGAATGTCCTACTTAACTATCATTGCAGAAGGCAATCAGTAATTTGATATCTTAAGTTAAGAATGCATTGTTTGAATTTAAGAACGTTGCCATGATTGGGTCGATTTCAAGAACGGTAAGAATGGATTTCTTTGCGTGTCACTTAAATTTTGAGGTAATATTTTTGAAGTTAGTATTTCGGAAAGCACCTGCTATTTTTCAGCAGTTGTTTGTTTAAATTTCTAGATATAATATTAATTTTAAAGAAATATGGGGGAAACTCATGAAGCCTAGCCTTATAAATGCAGAAATTAAAAACAAAAATGATTGTAAAATTTTAGAACCTAATAGATGTTACTACGGATAAAACTTTTTCTAACATTTTGAATACTAAATTTTTTGGAAAAATGTGAAAATATTTACTATAAGGACACCATTTTAAAGTCTTCTAAGATTAGGAATATTTAAATTCCAATAAGGGGTCGTTCATAGTCTCAGGAGGTCACAAAATGTGACACGGGGGGGTTATTTTTTTTTTTTTATTTTTGGGATTTGTAAAATTGTGCTGAATATTTTTTTCATATAATTTTAAAATATGATGATAAATGAGAGAGGTCCTTGATTTGTGAGCATTGAACGTTCCGGAGAGAGGGGGATAAAATATTTTGACCAACTGTGACAAAATTGGGAGGGGATCAAAAATTTGAAAAAATTGCGGATGTCCTTTATGGACAGCCCCTAACTAATAAGTGCCTCTTTTTAGGTTGAAACTTTGAATAACTAAATATTATAAACGGAAAGCAACGGTTTTGCTAAAAATAACATTTATTTTTACATTTATTACGCGCACTTAATCTTTTTCAATTTTTAAAAAAATTAAAATTTTTAAGAAATTTTTGTTTGTTTGAAACTACCTAATACAATAATACAAATTTAAAGATAGGAGGTGTTTTCTATGTTTTTTTTATTTCATTCTACACTACGAACAATAATAATTATTGTCATGATTGGATTACCAACTTTTTAAGTGTCTGGCTTCTGGATCTGGATTATTTGTGGAGGGCAAATTGCTTCGCACGCACTCAGGCCACAAAACCGGGCCCATTATGCTACCTCCGGGTTTCAGTAGTAGCCCTCCGCCCTCCTATACCTCCAGCCATCCTACATCGAGGATGTACTAGAGGATCTTAGAGGGCAGGGTGCCACAAATTCTGGCCATGGTGGGCCAGAAGTCCCCCAACATGGATCCTCTTTTGGACGCTAAGGCCGGGCATGTGCAAAGCACATGCTCCGCAGTTTCGTCTGATAAATCGCACCATCGACAGGTGGGGCTTTCTACCAGCCCCATTGTGTGCAGGTGTTTATTTAGTTTGCAGTGTCCCGTCAGGACCCCCGCTAGTATTCGTAGCTTATCTCTTGATAGCTGTAGAAAGTATTTGGAATGTCTGCTCGAGGGCGCACGTATTGCTGCCCTTGCCTGTCGGCATTCTTTGGTATTTTCCATCTGCTGGTGTGGAGTTTAAGGGTTTCTTCAGTCAGGAGAGCGTTGAAGAATTCGACTGCCGGCATTACGAAGGGCTCGGGTCCACACGGTGGTGTGCCCGCACCCGTTCTCGCCAGCGCGTCCGCTCTCTCGTTTCCCTTGTCGCCTTGATGCCCTTTGACCCATCTAAGAGTTAAGGCATTTTCGTTTGTCGATATTTCGTTCAGCATCCGTATGCATTTCAGCACCAGATTTGAGGTGATCCTATGACGGTTGAGTGTCATAAGAACCGCTCTGCTGTCGGTCAATATCTGTATCTTTTTCT
This sequence comes from Lycocerus yunnanus, assembly GCA_036346125.1. Taxonomy (NCBI): domain Eukaryota; kingdom Metazoa; phylum Arthropoda; class Insecta; order Coleoptera; family Cantharidae; genus Lycocerus; species Lycocerus yunnanus. The sequence goes on along the minus strand of JARFIX010000295.1, from coordinate 1,263 downwards.
GCCGGAGTTTCCTTTCCAGGATTTGTTCCGCGCAGTGCAGTACGCCTATGAGTTCTGCTTGGAAAACCGAGGCATACTTTCCTAGCGGTAGACTTATGTTTAGTTCCAGTTCAGGGGAAAAGATGCCCGAGCCGGTGCCAACATTATTTTTAGAGCCATCCGTGTACAGTGATATGTCTGTCTCGGGGGCTTCTGCCGTGTTTAACAGGATTTCGAATTTCCTATTGAATGAGTATTTAGGAGAAATAAGGAGAAAGTGCCTGGCTTACAAAAGTTTTATTATACAGCCGTACTCAAAAGAAGTTGGCCACCTGTAGATATTTATGATTTATGGATTTTTAGGCAATTTGAAGGGTTTTCAATAAAAGAAATTACAAATATAGATTGAGACTATGTGTTTCTTAACAAAATTTAATATTTTGTGGCACCACCTTTTGCCCTAATAACGCTTTTAAGCCGATCAGACATGGTAGCAACTTATTTATAACAAACATCTTTATTGATTTTCTCCCATTTTTTAAAAATTACCTGTTTTAATGCCTTTTTTGAATTGGTTTTACAAAGTGCTACCTTTTTTTTTAAATATTGCCCATAAATTTTTTTATGAACGACAGGTCAGGACTCTGTGGCAGCCACTCCAAAAGGGAATCTTGTTTTCAGTAAACCATCGCTTTGTTTTTTTAACAATGGGATGGAGCATTGTCCTGTTAAAAAACATATTTAGGGCTCTCTTCTTGAAAAAGTTTTACAATAGTAGCCTCTAAATAGTCTTGTAAAGTTGCGATATAGGTGCTTGAGTTCATTCTTCCTTCGCATATTTTAATTTTTCCCACGTCACTGGCCGACATTGAGCCCCAAACCATAATACTGCCGCCGCCAAATTTAACGGTAGGCACAATACAATCAGGATTAAACTCCTCCCCCACCCTTTTTCTCACGGATGTTGCTCCAGGTTGACCGAAAAGCTGGAAAATTAGTTTAAATTTTGTTTAATTTAAAAAAAATGAAAATTAGTTATTTTGTATTTAGGGCGCAAAATTAGTGTTTTTGAATGGCACTTGAGAATGTAAATTTTTGGCGAGACCGTCAGGTCGAGACAAAAATTCATTCAAAGTGCCGTCCTACTATTTTGCGCCCAACTCTAAACAATATTTTATACAACGTCAAAAATTAATTAATTGAATTGATTTAATTGAAGTAAATTTTGATTATTATTATAAAAATAAAATCAAATTATCGGTTTTATGATAACATTGTAACTTA